>VYXF01003959.1:1647390-1737800 GCA_013397295.1 Polioptila caerulea | reverse complement strand
TTTTTTTTTTAATAATGCCCCCCAAATACCAGGGTTCGTTCACCACCAAGAGGCTACAACCCTTCATAGATGGGACAAATGACCCAGTGTGTCCCAAATTAGTTATTGGAAGTGGTCAATATATTGAGCTGTCTGTCTGTCTTCTGTCTTTTTGTAACGGTTTGTAAGGGCTCCGAGCCAGAAAGTAAAATGCGCTGGAGCCGGTTTCATCAGCAGGGAGGAGCTGATGTTGACATTGTATTTTCCTTTTAACGCTTTGAGGGTGAAGAGAATGAGCTACTGAGATTGCTTGTGGCTCTCATTTTTGTGCCTTCTCCTCCTTGATGGTGCCCTGAAAACTTGAAGTAAGAGGAGTTAAATACAGTATTGCCCTTCTGTGATGCACTACCAGTCCATTGGCCCTCGTCTGTGGTAGTGAGGGTGCAAAGAGCAGTTTGTATCATGGTACATGTAAGGTAGTCACTTTATGCAGAAAATGCTTCTTGGTGTGTGTCACATCATTGTCTACACACCAATGAGATACTAATTAAAGCATCTGTTAGTAAATGCTCACAAAAAACCTAAAATCAAACTGGCACAGACCTTCAATAAATATTCTAATGTGGTGTACCAAAGTTGTTATACAGTCTTACAGTGCCGTTTCTGTAAGCATAATCCAAGAAAGCTCTGAGGAAGTGGGACATGGTTTGAAATTGGGCATCTATATCTGCACTGCTGAAACTTCCCTGCAGCTAGATCTGGAATGAGTTTAGGCCACTGACAATATCTTTCTTTATGTGCCAGTGGCGTTACACCCAGCAGACAGGGTAGCTTATGTGTTCTGACTGTGGCAGTCTAAATGAGGATCAGTTGGAATTGGGAGGCAGGTAAAGAGCAGGCAATATCACATTTTGAGTGTCTTCCCCCAGGTTGCTCTTGTTGTGTTCTTAGTCAAGTACATGACAGTGTTCAGTGCCTGAGAAAATGAAATAATTTACTGCTTAAAGCTCCTACCTTTAGGCATGTTGCAACTTCTGGCCTGTTCCCAAAATTAGTCCCTACAGAGAGTGGGATCAGTAATTTGTACAGTTTTATTGTGCTGTATAAGTCTGTTCATACTCTGGCCATGCTACTCCTGAGTTAAATGGTTTGCAAGGCAGCTCTGCGTCTCTTTACACCCTGAACGTGCAGTACCTTATGCTTGGCCATGATGAACCAGTCCTTTGCCTTCATTCACTGAGATACACTTATGCAAGTGCATAAAAGTTCACATGATTGGGGTTTTAACATGTGTTCTGCTCATGATGTATTAGGGTGTCTCTGCTGCCTTTGTGAAGCAGGAGACTTTTGAAAGCAATAGGCAGCTGCCTGCTGTTGCTTTATGTGTTTGGGTCTCATTGATAACATTGGGAGCAGAGTGACTGTAATTTATGCCCCTTTTTTAAGTGCTTTCCCGAGTCAGACTTGCTCGGAAGATATTTTTTCAAGTGCTGCATTTCTGAAACATTGTATTTGTTATGTTGTTTGAGTGTGAGTTTTTTATTTCTGGGTGCTGTGGGTCTCAGAGCTGCTGCCTGTACCTAAGCCACGTGGTTCTGTGTGCCAAAACCCGCTATGGACAGTGCAGCTTTAGGAACAGTTTCTGAAAGAGAGCTGCTGCTTTGTGGGGAAGAGGAGCACCAGCAGGATTATTGCGTGGTTATTCCTCGGCTGTGAGCTAAAGCTGCCTCCTTCCTAGCTCCTGGATAGCGTGGGTCCTACCCACGCAGCGCATCCCAAAACTGAACATAAAATAGCTGGTGTCCCTGTGCCCAGACCTGGTTACTGTGCCACTAGCACAGCGGGCACTGTGCAGGTGTTGCAGTCAGTGTCTTCACTGGTAGTCATCTTTACACATTTCAGTTTGGCCGTGGTATTTTCCTCACCCTGTGTAGCCAAATCCTGAGTTCCTTGTTCAGCTGTGCCCTCGGCATAGCCTCACTGGCAGCAGAGATGTGGCAGGAGAGCCTCAGAAGTGTCTGCTGGGCAGATAGCACGTGCTTTGTAGACCAGAGAGCCAAGTGCCTTTTTTTTTTTTTTTTTTTTTTTTTTTTTTTTTCAGCAGTTGTGCACTGCTTGTTTGTTGAAAGGGAGGAGGAAGGTCAGAAGGCATTTAATGGTGTTCTGCGAAGTTTGTCTCTGTGACAATCCTAACCTGTTGGTTGCTGTGGGTAAGCCACATGCCTTCCCCCTACCCTTTGCTGTGGTCTGAATGGGCTTTTTTTTTTGTTTAAACATAGCTATTTAAAAGGTACTATGGATGCAAATGAGAATAACCATTTTAGATTTTGTTAGTTTCGTTAGTATGACGTGGAAGGTGAAGATCAACCAGACTCAGGAGTGCTTAGCAGGTTCCTCTGTGTCTCTCTGCCCCACACTAGGAGTAAGTGCCTGGCATTCTGAAGAGTGTTGAGAATGATGTTCCCAGTGGTGTGGTGGCATGTAGTGTTATATTCAGCCTAAGGCATCAACAGCACACTTCTTGTTGGTGTTTTCACTTCATTTGGGAAGGGGATTGCTTCTGTGTTTCTCAGGACACACAGTGGCTCAACAGCACTTTACATTTTTTAAATATTGGAAGTTGTGGAATCATCCTTGATTCCTGATATTCTGGAGACATTTGTTTTGCTGTGTTTGAGTGAACATGCTTGATGCTGGTATGTTGTGTACATGTTCTTTGACACTCTGGTAGTTTCCCTGGGCTGCTAAAGCTTGCATTGCTCAGAAGTAGCCCTTCTAGGCTGATGCAATCAACATGTCACTCTGCAGTAGCTGTTCTTCAGGGCTGCTTAGGATTTTACGAGGTTTTAGTTTTCTAACGATGTATAAAATTGTCCTGGGTGGAAATAGATGAATCATCCTGTTTTTTAGAATAGCTTGGGGGTTGTTAGCTGAAGAACTGATTAAATAAAACCAGGAATCCTGAAATGTGCTGTCTTAAAAAAAAAAAAAAAAAAGTCATTCTACAACCCCTTCATTCTTAAAAACACTTGAAAATTTAAAAAATGCCCCCTCCCCCTTTTCTCATTTTACCCTCAATTTAAGGTTATATAAGGTTAAATTGCCCTTCCAATTATTTTGTGGACCAAAATTAATTGGGCAGAGATGCTCTATATTTCTTCCAGTATTTTATCCAAGTGTCAGATAACACTTAAAGAACCACAGACACCACATGGAAAATGTGAAAACCATCCTGTTCAGAAACTATTTTCCCTGTATTCCATGCTATACTTCCAGTCTTCTTGCATTTTAAACATATGAGGGATAGCAGCTTTCTTTTTTTGAAAAAAAACTCCATTTTTCTCCAAAGAGCACTTTCAAAAAAAGTCTCATCAGATCTTTAATAAGTGATTACTTATTCCCAAAGGCACTGGATGTGCAGTCACCTAATTAATTTGGTCCTCCACTTTCATTGTATTGACTGGCTCAATTATATTTGGTAATATTGCTTGGGTTGATTGAGTCACTTTCTGGCCAGGTTTATTATTTTATTAGGTATAAGATGTCTTTTGTTGTCTGCCTGTAGTTGCTGGGTTGAGACCAGAGATGTGTAGTTAACTCCTCTTGTTATTATTTCTCCCTAAAATTTGCCAGCTGACTTCACTTGCAGAGAGGCTTTAAAGTGTGAAAATTTCAATAACTAGCACACCTCTGTGATTTGGGACACAGAGTCATCCTTTTAATTCACTCCTTGAGAGATAGTGCTCTGCTTAGAAAGTGAGTATCACCTGTGCAATGACAGAGTGTTAATACTTCCTGAGTTTAGGTGAGAAATGAACTAAGAAATTCAACACTCACATTTGCTTCTTGTTGTTTTTTGAGCTGTTAGGATGCAGTTGGCTCGTGTTTTCAGTCATTTCTTTCTGACAGAGAGAGGCTTAATTTACTGAAAATACATAAAGCTGAAATTTTCATGTAGGTTACATGGAAGACTAGGGCTTTAAGAAAATATACTGGAAATATATAATGAAAATTATGAGAAAATTAAGAGCACTGTCAACAGAAACCTTTCTTTTAAGATGAAGCTCCTCTCACCAGCTATTTTGTTTCTCTGATGGTGTTCAAGTTGGAGTAGGACAATAACTTGATTATTTTATAAACAGGTTCAATTTATTAATGAGTTAACCATTTGTATTTTAAGGCACTGGAATTTGAAGGATTTCTTCTTTTTTAAATTTTAATTTTTTTTTAATTTGCCTTCTTCTCTGTGCTATTTGAACTTAAGGGCTTTTAATGGGTGTCAAAAGAATTCTCTGCCACTCCTTCAGTAGAAGTACATGGTAATGCCTTGTAAAACAGACTATGCAAATCTCCAGGATGTTCCCAGAACAGCTGTCCTGAAGGCATGCTGTAAATATACCTTTATTGCCAGCTGATGTGGAGCAGCATTGATGCCCAGGGGTTACACTTAATAGATCATTCAGATGATCTTCACTGTGTTACACAACTGACATACTCGAAACACTTTTCCCAAGGATGTGTGAAAGTTGCCAAGGGGGTGTCAGTTTTATAGGCAAAGCAGAGAGTAAGCAATGTGTGTCTGAGGAGAACACAGGCTGCAAGGAGCTGCCCTTTGCAGCTTCAGGGTATTCTGTGTGGCTGAGCCAGTGCTGCTCCCCTTGCCAAACCTGTGTGCACCCATGGCTGTGAGTCAATGTGCTGCCTTTCCCTGGAAGGGTGTTGACCTGCATTTGTTAATCTGTCAGAAGGGGAATGCAGTCACTCTGATTCCAGCAAACCAAATATCCTTTGGTATCAGAGGAATTCAGGTTTAGCACACTTCTTTCCTTTGTGGTTAATTTTTCTGCAGGGGAAGTGTTTCCATGCTGTCAGAAAGGAGAGATAACAAACTAATTTTTGATGCAGGATTTGGATTGGGAACGGCAAAAAGACACTGTTTCTGTGAAGGGATATCAGCAGATTCCTTTAGGTCTTCCTAGCTCAGAATGGATGTTTGTGGTATGGTATGCAGAATCCTAAATGTACCATAGCTCTCCCATACTTAAAAATGCATTGACTGCGTTTTAATTTTTTAAGAGGCTATTTGTATAACGCGTCAAGCAGGACATATAATTTTTTAAAAATAACTGCTTTAATTCCCCAGCAACTGTCAGACAAGATGAGTCACTGCAGTATAAGAATTCACCACAGCGCATCACAGATTTGACACAAACTCTTAATCCATGTAAAATTATGCATGTATATTCCCCTATCTTCCCAGTGGGTGAGCTTCATTTTTGCCAAACTCATGATGATCCCATTCTGCCTTTTTTCCTCCCCCGCCACCTTTTTTTTCCCCCTTTTATTCTTGAGAACCTCCTTGCAGTCAGTAGCCCCAGCGTGGGGTCTGGATGCAGGAGTCTTTTCCTGGTTTGTGAAGAGTCTTTCCTCATTGTTAACCACAGCTCCTGGTCCTCTCCTTGACTGTGGTGGTGCGGGGGCATTTCCAAGACACGATTGCTGTCTGCAGAATTCTGGTCTTTCCTTTTTTTACTAGGGTGAACATACACTAAAAGATGAGAACTGGTTTTATTTAACTCCACTTGGTGCAGCATATTGGGGAATTGCTCATTTTAGACCTGTATAAATAAATATTTTTGTTTTGTTTTGTTTTTTTCCCTGGTAGTCTTAGCTAGGACTTCTAATTGCTAGCCAGTATTATTTATCACTAGGATTAAGTATAACTTCAAAACAGTGTAAAACATATTGGGGACACCATCATATTCTGCAATAAAACAGCAAATATAGGAGTAGAAATACTTAAAGCAATATAGCTTGAGACTGATGCTGGGAAGACTGTGGCCCTGGCTTTAGCTGGAGCCTCTTTCCATAGAAGAGGAGGTTTCTGCCTTAAAGCCATGAGAAAACCTACCAAGACACTCTGTGCATGGCTCTTAGGGGATGGAGGGAGGTGTGCCAGAGTGCTTCCTGCAGTCCCTTTTTGGAGAGCAGAGTCATTTGCTGGTTCCTGGCAGTTTGGTAGGCACAGTCTATTTGACACATAACCCACAGTGCTTACAGCAGCATCAGGTGCCAGGGTGTGGATAATTGCCACATTATTTTACAGCAGAAGATAATGTTGAAAAGTATATGATCTCTTTTTAAGACTGTTGTGGTTGGATTACTAGAGAAAGAACTCTCATGAAGGCTCTTGAGAACTTGGAAGAGAAGGTGTTTCCTCTGACTTTTGAAGGGGCTGTTTGCTTTCCAAAGACTGAACCATACATATGCTATCATTTAGGATGCTTGAAGGGGTTTTTGCTTTTATGTGTATGGCTGGGTCTGCAGAATGGTGGCAGTGAAGGGGACAGAGGGATTCTTCAAGTGTTGTCTGCATATGTAAGTAGAAATGGATGTTAGGACTTGTTTGGTCCTATATCTCTCTGGATCCAGAGTCCATATTTCCAAACTGTGACATCTGCAGTTTCTTCATTCAAATCTAGGCTTGATCTGTATTTAAGATTAAAATATCAAAAAAAAAAAAAAAAAAAATCTTGCAAGTCTAGTCTGGTAAGACCTCAGAAGCCAGGAAAATTGTTTCTAAATGAACTCTGTGACAAATACTGAAGTGTAAGTAGTGGGCCCTTGTTTTTCACTGGTAGGCTGGTGGTTGAAAGTTTGCCTAGACCAGGAAAAGTTCAGAGACTTTTGGTTGGCTTAGAGACCCAAAGTGTTCTGACACTCTTTTTCCTACTGTGTGGATGTCCATGTGTCCATAAACAGCCTGGCAAAATAGAGAGACCTTAGCAACAGTCTCCTCAGAGATAGCAGCCCTGGACTATTCCATCTGTGTGGACCCTCCAGGAAGAGTTACACGGTATTGGCAGGATGGCTACAGGGCTATTGCATCCATTACTGCCATTTAGTGAGAAAATAGACCAAACTGGTCTTTGGACTTTCCATATCACATTACAAAACAGTTCTGGAGTTGTACAGAAAATTTGTTTCTTGTAATAGCAAATAATAAAACTTCACCTTTTCGCCTTTGAGGGGATATCCTTTGTTATATTAACTCATATTTTTCGTTGTTATAATTGCAAGGAGAATGAGCAAAATTTAGAATTTTGTGTGCCATGCCTCTTCTCCTTATTGAAAGAAATATTTAAACAGTCAAGTATTTTTGATGCACGTGTGAACAAATAAAATTATGGCATTGTGGTGGCATGCAAGCAGTTCAAATTTATTGAAGAATCTTGAAGTAAAAATTGTTTGTTTGAAATGCTAGACTTCTTTGGCAGATGCCTGAGGATGAACAAACAACAGTTACCTAGTGAAACAACAAAATGTAGAAATATCCCTGCTCTTTCCTGAATGGTGGTAATGGCAAACCTCTGCTGAATTTGCTGAAAGAGCTCAGTTTCATTTGCCATGTTTTTTTCAATTTGAAAAAAATAATGACTACTTTCTTTAGTAGATGCTATAAGTTTTCTGAGTGTTGTGAAGTCAGAGGTTAACCTTTTTTAGGAAAAAGTACTGTTGGTCTGTGGAGTGATGTTTATTTCCGAAAGGGAAAATAACAGGCAGTACTTTTAATTTGCTCTACTTCAAATTGGCTCCGTGTTGTAATAGAAAAGGTTGACTTGTTATGTTGAGCAACAACAATGGATCTATCAGCAGTTAAATTCAATAATTTTTTTATGATGATGAAAAAAGGTCTTGTGTTTTATGTTAATGAATTTTATGCTGTTAAAATTTGGCACATTCCAGTCACAAGGTTATATCTGTGTCGCTTACAAATGCTGACTTCAGTCGTTTGGGTATCCATACCACAGGCTTGGGAGAATTGGACAAGCAGTTCAGAACAGATCTGGAAGAGTGACCAACAGTAGAGGCATGGACATTAGGGATTAAAGTCTTAATAAACATTGTTTACCAGGAGAATGATTGGAGTTTATTTTGATTATTTGAGAAGTCTTGTGTTGGGGATGCAGGAATACTTCCCCATACTGCAGAGCATTAGCAGTCCAAAACACAAGAAGATTGACCTCCTCAGAATGGAAATTAGACAAATGGAGGTTGAAGATAAGACAGAAAATATTAATAACACTAGTTAAACACTGAAACACTTGCATAGAAGAGAAGACTCAACAGCTTTCTAAAAAAATCTACCCACAAGTAGAACTGATGGACAGCTCCTTTCTAAGACATAATAAATGTAAGAAGTGTGTACAGAGGTATGTAAACCACTGAAGCCACCCTTTACCAGAAATATACTGGTTTAAGTGCTTTTGTAGTGGCATTTTTTAAAATGTCTAGTCCAATATTATGATATATGTTTTCCTGGTAACTCCAAAAGGCATTGCAACATCTTAGAATTTCAGGTGTAGTGTGTTTTCAGTATTTTACTAGAGATGACTTGACATTTACTTGCAGGAGTAGTTTGTTTTAAGTCAATATTGAACATTGTAAGGATGTGCATACATTATAGTTTGAGAGGGTATCAAAGGCAGCTGCTCTGATAATACTTGCTTAAATACTGGCTACTCTTATATTTGCCAGTAGCTCTGGGGACTTCTGTGTAAGCAAGGAGTGGCAGAAAAATAACATTTTTAAAAGCTTCCTTAAAGTTTATTGTACTTTGCTTAAATTTTGGGTTTTATGTAAAGGTATTGTCCATTGTAATAATTTGGATGAAAAATAAGAAGGTACTCACTTCCTCTGAAGATTAATCCTTCCTGCATCCTATGCCTGAGGTTGCTCTTTGCTGTGATGTCTTTGCTTTTGCCTCAGTGGCTGACTGTGCTAACTTGTATTTGCTCTTCATTGTGGTGATAGGTGAAGGGTGTAGGAGCAGCAAAAGTGACTCCATGCCTTTGTGCTGCCTTCTGAACGTCTGTGAAAACTGTTTTGTTTATTGAGAGTTTCACAAAGCTGGTGTCTTTGACCTCCAGCAGTCACTTCTGGAGCAAGGTGAAACAGAGAACATATTCCTTTGTTTGCAGTGGGAGAAGATATTTGTTGTTGCTTAACCCAGACACTGTTTTTCTTCCTGAGCACAATAATGCTGTGGCTGGTATTGTGTGCTGGTGGTAATTCTGAGGAAGATGAGGGCTCTTGGCAAGTCTGATATTTCTTCCTTGGTTTTGAAGGTCAGCCTCCTGTCTGTTTTTTGTTCTGCCAAGGATGCTGTGTGGCCAAGTGAGGTGATTGGGGTCACCTTGTGCAAAGTGAGGAAGCTGTGTGTGGGATGCATTCAGCCAGAGATAGCCACAGTGATGTTAAATTTCATCTTTGACTGCTGGACCTTTCAGAGACATTTGGTAACTTTTGGTAACCTAGTCCATAAGAGTTTTCTCTCCATAGGATACTTTTCAAACAAGTACTGGAAGCCTGGACACTTTCTCATCAGTGCCAGTTTCTCTCTCCTCAGAGGAATCCCAGCTGGTTCCTGCACCAACTCTTGGTACTATTGAAGAAATGCTCTGGGCTCTTTTCTGTCCTGAAGATCATGCAAAACCCACAGCGTCTCTGAAATGTAAAGTCCTCTTACAGTGTGATGCTGTTTGTCATTCCTAGCTGGTGGTCTGGCTTTAGCTGACCTGCAAAGGGCTTTTCTGTGATTTTTGATAAGGTAATATCACCTGCAATGTTATGTCTATTGTACATTATTTGAAATGTGAAATTGCACATGTATGTTTCTTCAAATGCCCATTGGCTCTTAGGTATTGTAATTGGTTACTTCTGGTAGATAACAAATACAGTTTCAGATCTGACCTTCTTTATGAGCCATTCTGGTGCAGGATGTATACTAGGAATACTACCAGGCCTTATCTGCCAGCTTTGTCCTTTGTGCCATCTTCAGATCAAAGCAAATTGAGTATCTAGGACTAGATTAGACTGAAACTGGGTAGAAAAAGTCAACTCTTCTTTAACGTGAGCTTTTAAACCATGAGCAGCTTAATGTTCTGAATTTTACAGAAATTTTTACTGTATTTTACAGGTTTTTTACTCAGTCATAAATCTGCTCTAACTCAGGCACCCAAAGAAGTTTCCTCTGACTTTTCCCTAAAGTAAAAGCCTCTTTTGCTAATGGGATCTTGTAAAAAGTGATAGTTTGAAAATGGTAGCCAGTAGATGCTACCTAAATGTCTTACTTACGTATTAGTGAAACATATTATGTGTCATTCTTCCTCAGAAATTGCTCACATAATTGTGTTTGAGTTAAGAGAGGATAAAGCATCTAAGTGGCCACATCCTTCTGAAATACTGTGGCACCTGTTCTTCTCCAGGCTCCTTTTGAGAATATTGTATGACTGTTGTCATGGACTGGGTTACCCCCTGCTCTGGTTTCTGCATTCCACCTCTGAGCCCAGTACTGACAATAAAGCAGCCACACCTCACAGAATTGGGCTTCTAGGAGAGTACAGTTGGAATTACAATAAAATTACAATAGGAATTACAGTTGGAAGGTGATTGAAGTTTTCCCAAAATAGCAGTATGGAAATACTTTCATTGTAAAAGCTGAAGCTTCATTTTCAGGGGCACAAATAAGGAGGGAGTATAAGTTTTTCCAAAATAAATTCTTGTATTTATTTTTTTGTTCAGAATGAGGTCCAGTTCACCTAAAAATAAATGACAAAAGCTATGCTGACATCAGGACTGCACTAATGAGTGTACTTCCCTTAAAGCTAGGTCTGTGAATAGTCAGAAGCAATCTGTGATATTTAAGGATCTGTGCTAGAATGTGTAGCAGAAAGAAACAGATACTTTTTCTTCACTTTCTGTGTAGTCATTGGTGGTACTAAGAGAACATTTTGTGTTTGAGAAAGGGTATTTATTTATATGGAGCAACAGGCCATGATGTACTCCCAGTGGAAAGAGGGGAACCTCATTCAGGACTGGGAAACGAGTCCATCTTTAGAGAAGCTGTTGCCTGTTTGCTGGAAGGAGCTCATTACCACAAAAACTCTGTAGCATTTCTGGTCCTTTAATACAAGGTTGGTGTCACCTATTTCTGCAAGACAGAAAGCCAGCATATGTGCCTTTTGGTTTAACTTCTTCTCACCTCTCTGTTTCCCTGCATTGTTTAATTTCTGACTGCTCTCTCTGAAGCCATCTGGCCATGGTGTGGTCTGTCGGGGTCATTCCTGCCCCACTTTCCTTGGTCATCTCTCTTTCCACCACTACTTAAACAGTAGACTTGGTGCAGAATCATCATGTAAGTAATTTATGTGATGCCCCCTTTTGTAATTGCTTATTTTTTTCCCATGTGACAGATTGCTCTTGAAGCATGTCAGGACTGATGTGTTGTAAATTGAAATCTTTTATTCCTAAGTTGATTTCAAACAAATTTTTGTCTTGGAGTAACAAACTTGTTAACTGCTGAAACTTACAGTCTGTAGAGACACTAGCTGAGTTATATGTTCTGTTAGTCATGCTTGATGTTTGCTTTTTTGGTTATTGTTGTTTAGTTCTACTTTGTCATGTTTGCTTAGAGCTAGATCAGGATATCCTCCATGCAGTGTGAGGCATTTATGCATCTTAAATGTGCATCTTAAATTTCTTGAAGTCTGATCTGGAGTTAAGTCATGACATCTATTTTCCATCTAAAAATGCATTTCTCTTAATTATATCCCCATTCAGTGTGGGTGGGGTTTTTTTTTCTCTCAATTCACGTGAAACCCACGCTAAACAAAAATACAGCAAATAGAGCCTAAAATTATAAAGGAACTACTTGCAAAGAGCTGGCAATGCTGTCTACATGATGAAAGTAATTTAAATTGTTCAGGCATAAAGCATGGATTAGAAACTGTATCTTCAAATCATCTTTGCATATTTATGAGTACACCTGTTATATAAGCAGTGGAAAGTGCTGAGATTCCTCCAGCCCTCTGCCATCGTATGCAGGGTGAGGAAAAACCAAGATCGTTTGTCAGTTTAAGTCTTTCAAATCCAAAGTGGAGCCTTATCTGCCTAATAGCCTAATACCAGAGAAAGATACTGTTTGTGTTCAGCAGGGCTGTATTCATGTGACTGTCAGGGGCTGAATTACTGCTCTCAGTGCTATATAAAGATTCCTGCTCCCACCCTGCCCCTCCCAGGCACTGTCATTTAGCACAATGTGCAGCATGGCTGTAAAACATCCCTGACATACTGAAGCGTGTCTCCTTTCACACTTGTATGTGGAAAAGAAGAAGAAAAATAAAGGGCCTCCTTCTTGGCTTCTGTTAACTTCCTAGCTGCAGAGGGTTCAGTGCCAGCTGGGGCAGAGTCGTGTTACTTGCACCTATTTTCCAGCTCCAGGCCTATATTGAGGAGAGGGGTTGGATTGTGTGATTGATGTATCCTGCACATCTTCTCTGCTCAGTGCAAGTGCTGTGCCCAGTTTAGCCTCTGGTGTTAACATGAGTACCCACAAAATACAGCATCCTAGGGAGCCAGGCCTGGAACAACAGAGCTGAGGGTTACACACGAGGTGGCATGAAACTGGGTTTGAAAAGGCCTTTTCACTGTCACTGCTGCCTTGTTGCTGCTTGCACGTTGGTTATGATTCCACTGATGTCTGTGTTTTACAAACAAAAAGACAAAACCAAAAGAAACAAGAAAAGGAAGAAAATCTCGTAGCGTTTGATTTTGTGTTTTTTCTTTCCCCTGAGTAAGTTTCTTTTTGTAGCACTTAAAGTTGGATCAATTCAACAGTCTGCTGTAAAGTGCAACTTCAGAAATAACTGCATCCTGCTGAGAACAGGGCTCTGAACAGTATGCATGGAGAAAAAGATGGATGTGTTGGGAAGGGGTGCACTTATAGAAACATATTAATCCAGTTTTTCTTCTGAATAAAATAATTTGTGTAACTACACTGAACGTAAGGGAAACATTTTGTTACTGTGAAGCACTATTACAGCTTGCACAGTGTGTTTGTGGACTCCCTATCCTTTGAGATGCTCAGAAGCTGTCTGGAAGTGGTTCTGGGTAACCTGTTGTGGGTGGCACTGCTTGAGAGGGAGAGTTGGACAAGGTGACCTCTGGAGGCTCCTTCCATCCTCAGCCATTCTGTGATACCCTTCTAAATGTCCACCCTTTCACTGATAAGTAATTTTGTGCTTCCCAGCACATTTCTCGAGGTTTGTATGCTGTATGTGGTTCTTGGAATGGCATACTTGGCCTCTCCTGCAGTGGGTTCATACCTGAGATCTGCTGTAACACCAAGTTTTAAAATTTTGGATGAAGTTACACCTTGTGCACTTTAGTGATAGTCAGTAAAAATATGCCACATGAGAGGTGAAGCACAGTGCATTTAACAGGTGTTTGGTTTTGAAATTGTTTCCCTTAATGTTACTGAGTTTTGTATGCAAAACTTGATAATGGCAGTAAATTTACATCTTATGTAAATGAACTGGAATCCAAGCATGGGTAAGGGTGCTTGTGATGATTTTAATACTGTCATTATGATCATCACTCAGGTATATGACTGTCAATTAAAGAATTCCTGTTTTTTTCTGTATGATGGAAGTATATGCTTGTTGATATCTGTGGAAAAGTATTTCCTTTGGTTCTGTCAGGAGCAGGGAAATGAGCAGAACTGAATGGCTTTAAAAATAATTTCGTTCAATTACTTATTAACACCAATTTTAGATTTGAAAATACCTTGAATGTTGATGAGATCTTTTATTATTTTTATTGAAATCTGTTTTGAGAGTTGTATGCAGCTGTAATCATGCAGTTAAATAGTGCATATTTTTTCAAAGTTTGATGTCAGTAGTGCAGTAATGAGTCCCCCTGGCAGAGCTAGGAATCAGTCACCAATACTTTGGCATTGTAGAACAACCCACAGTAAGCCTTGTAATGAAAGAGAATTGGTGGCTGTGGTCCTCAGATGAATGTTTGGCCTCACACTATTTATACTTTCTCAGCCACCGGCGTTCTTTTCCTCTCTATAAAAAGCGAAACTGGACTGTATTTTTTGGGGTATGAACACAGCTTTCAAATATGGAAGAACTCCCATATCATCTCCTGGCTGTTCAGTGAGCAACTGGACATAGCTTTTGTGAGAGAAAGGTATGTAGAGTATGGTCCCAGTTCAGCCAGGCATTTTAGGCATGTGCTTCAGTCTCATTGATAGTGCCAGTTTAACTCAAACCAAATTGTCACACACGGAGCGAGCATATTTGTCTCCTGCATGGAAAAAAAAAAGTTGGCATCTTCACTACTTGCTTAAAAAAAAGAATCAATGTTAAATCAAGGGATCAACAGTCTTTTGGATTATTGAGTAAATGGAAAGGGATCTTCAAGCATTTTTTTGTTTGAATGATGCTTCACTATGTGTTTAAAGTCAGGTCATTAGATGAAGAACAGAACATACCTGTGTCTCATTTTCTGTGCTTCCTCAGTGCTTTATTGAATTTGCAACAAAAAGAGAGTAACTCCATGAGAGTGTGTGTCAGCTGAAGAACTCCAGGATACAATACATGTTGTGGTGAAGGATCCATTCAATAGCTTGCCAGAGGACACGTGTCATGCACAGGGGCTCCTGTCTGCAGCCTAAAGTGTGCAATCACCTTAAAGTCCCAAGGCAGGTCCTTACTTTCAAGACAGTGAGGAAATGAGGGAATAGAGTGCTTGCCTTTCCTCCTGAATACAAGCTGATCTAAGCAGCCATCTTCTGGAAAATGGTTTGAAGCTGTTTCTCTTTACCTTTTTCTGCAAGGCAAGAAATCATGAGGAAGCAAGGAAGAATTGCTTCGGGCTTGCGCTTTCTGCTTTTTCTAGTACTGCTTTAAAAAAAGTGGTTCATAGACCAATTAGTGTAATCACCAGCCAAAGACAAAAATGCTTATGTCCTGCTTTCCCTGGGCTGGGTTTGCAGCTAAGGGATATGAAAAATATGGATCCAACAGGGTGATTTCCTGAAGACTGTATTGAAGCCATTCTCTTATGGGAAAAAGAGGCCGTTGAGGAATGGGTGAGAAGATACTTTTATTTTCTTCACAAGATTTTCAAAATATCAAAAGAATGGGAGAGGCCAAGTGATTGGTGTCTCTGTCCTTTGACGTATGTCAAAGGCATAAATTATTCTGTTTTGGGAATTTAAAAGTGTGTTGCTGTGTTCAACACATGAGATAAGAGATTCTGTTCAGGACCGTGCAATACATTTATGATTAGTTTTTTATTTTTATTTTCATTTCCCTTTTACCATTCATCAGGATGTATTCTTGGTATACTTGGAATCTACTGAACTTGGTCTGAAGCCTCACAGTTTTCCCAATGAGTTCATTTTGCTTCATAAAACTGTATGAAAATGTAGTTGATTCAAAAAGCTTGGTCCTTTTGTGATATCCAGCATTTATGGTGGTTTGGTCCTCTGTTACTGTGTTTCATAAGATCTGGATAACAGAAACTTTTGATTGTTTGTGTAGTAAAAGGAATGGTCTGCAACATCAGGTAACAATTGTTTCTACCCACTGCTCTGGGGTGAGGAGGGTAGGAAGTTAGTCTGTCACTGGTAGACTAAATAACTAAAATTTAGACATAAAAACGTGGACAAGGACTATGTATTTCATTAAAGGCTTAATGTGACACATTAAGGAACTCAGGAATTTAGCTGTGGGAACATCTCTTTAGGCAATGATTTATTTTCAGTGATATTTAAGGAAGTAGCTTTTGAAATGTAAAAATCCGTACACAGACGTCATTATTTTTGCAAGCAGTGTGTGCGTGTATGTAGGCATATTTAAAGATATAAAGGAATATACATTCATAGAAGGAGGGGAAGGAAAAATCTCACACACTGACTTGTTCAAATGAACAAATCTTCCCACTTAAGGGAATGTTATGGGAGGCAGCAGCTCCCTTAGGGATAGGCATGCGCAAGTTACCCATTCTGAGTCACGGGTTTTTCCACAGCTTTGTGGCTGAGATGTGCAAGCCCCTTCCCCACCATGCTCCCAATTCCTTAAATAGCAGCTGAGGTCAAGAAGGACAAGGGACAGATCACTGTCACTAGGAGGCCTTCTAAATCACACCAGGGTATGTGGGGTTTCTTGATGCTCAGTCTCAGCTGTCTGGTGCAAGAAGATAATTTTAATCCCATTATATTTATTGCTTGTCAGTAGTGTTTTGGCTTTTATACTGACTCACACCCTTTCAGAGGAGTCACCGATGCTTTTGTTGTTAAACAGACTTAGAAGACATCTTTATTACAGTTAGTTTTGTGATGTGTGGGTTTCTGTTCAGTCACGTGAAATGAATTACGTGCTGCTCTTGCTGAATGTGCAACAATGTCTTTTGGCTTGGAACAATTAACCATTATGACCTTTGGTTCCTCAAAATATGCAGTCAATAAAGTTAAACTATTGTGTACATTCTGAGGTTTACTTTAACATGTTGTGCCTTTCCATTTGCAGTGTCTGGTGATCTGTGGGGGCTCTGGCTCTTACTGAACCAAACTGAAAACTGGAGCAAATTCAGACTCCTGTAATTGGCTGGGAAAATAAGGAGAGAGGGAAGATCAATTTGGCAGACAGGGACACAGACATACAGGAGGTTTTGGGTTGGAAGCAGAAGAGCTTTGAAATCCTAAGCAGGCTCTAGGACTTGCCCAGCAGCTTGAGGCAGAGGTGGATGGTGCTTCTGAGCCAGAGTCCTTCGTCTGTCTTTGGGCTGAGGTGCCTGCTCAGCCCTCCCATCAGTGGCATAAGCAGTGTTGTGCTTTTCTCAGGGCCTCAGCAGGGCAGGCAGCAAAGCTGCAGTGGGTTCATGCCCAGTAGCAGCTTTGTTTGCTGATGCCCACGACCAGTTCTCCTGGAACATCTCTAGATGAATATGTGCCCCTAAAGTTGTCTCCAACTAACATGTCAGCAATATAAATAATAATGTATATAAATAATATATACCAGGAGTTCAAGACATGGAACCTCATGTCCCTTTTTTTCCCTGTGATATCCCAAGCATTCATAAGTTGATAGATATTTTGTTTGAGTTTTTCTTTCAAGTCATAAGAAATTCAAATGTTTGCTGATCACACAGACAAAAAGTTCTCCATGTATTTCCTACCTTGAGTCTATTGTCTTGGGGATGAACTGCAGTTCTTCTGAGATGCCATTCTTTCCTGTGCTGCAGGAAAATCTGTACTTTGTTTCCAGATGGTAGTTCTCCAGTGGTGATTCATCTTTAGGTTTAGAACAATCTCTTATGTTTGGGAAACTATAATACTGTATCTGGGTTCTTAAAAAGAGTATTAGGTTCAGACGTGAATTTCTGTATTATTGACAAACCTCAGGTTGATACAATGTAGTATATGGAGGTTGGACACCATTATAGTTTAAGAAATGGAATTGCTACTCTGGGAGCACTCTGCTACCACTTAAAGCCAAGAACAAGTGTTACATCTTTCTTTATAGTCTAGTATAAAAAGCTGTGGGGCATTTTATTGTGGATTGCCCTGTGAAAAACTGACTGGACTGGAATTGCAGTGTGACATTCATGTAGAAGACATTTTTATCAGAAGAGTGTTATAAAGCTGTGCAGCTGTGGCTTATTTTATTTGCGTGTGGAAATGTGAAGGCACAAGCATATGTTGCATGGGACATAGTGCTTTTATTATGGGCTTAAGTCATATTGAAACCAATCAGAGCTGAAACACGTGGTTATAAGTGGGCATATACTTGGGACTTGCATGGTTAAGGATTTGGCTGTCCAGGGATAGACTGCACACTAGAACTGGAAGAAGAAGACATCCAAAAGGGCATGTAAAAAGAAAGGATACCTAGGTAATCCTAAAAGAGTTCTACTGGTGATGTAAGGGATTCAGTTTGAAAAAACTATAGGAGACATCTCAGCCATTTTGGAAGACTACACTGCATTCAGCATTTTTTGTTCCAATAGAAGTGAAGTGAACATGAAACCTCCTGCTGCTATTTTTAATCTCCACAATCTTTGCAGTATTGATGACTTATTGAGTTCTTTAGCCTCAAAGACTTTCACATCTGGAATAAATTTGTTCATTTTTTGAAATCATCTAAACAGTACTTGATTACAATGCTGTAATATTGTACACTGCAAGAGGAGTCCTAAAGAAAGAATAAGCTTCATGGTCCTTTAAATTATTTTCTTCTACTGGACTAAATGCTTCCACTTTTAAAGCTGGATAAATAGTATTCTGGATGTAGCTATAACTTTTTTTAAAATGTTCTTTTAATAGGCAGGAACTGCAGTCTTGGAAACACATGTTTCTTCTTATTCCCTCCTGCCCTTTTTTTATATCTGGCACAGGCAGTGAAGGAAAAACAGTAACGGTGTCCAGTGGACAACGGGAAAAATACAATATTGGAACATTTCATCAGTGAAGCAGCAAGCATCTGTTCTTCAGCACCAAGACTTTGTTTGCCTTCAGACAGGCTGTGTTGTTCAGTGGGGTTCCCTCAGGTGGCATTGCCCCGGCCTCTGCGCTGTCCCTGTGCTTGTGGGTGGAGCTGAGACAGCTGAGGATGTGCCTGGTACCTCTGGTACCCAACTGTGCCAGTGCTTAGTTCTGTACATTCGTTAATATTGTGATTAATATGCTGGACTGTGAATGGAAGGACCTGCTAGCACACATTCACTCCTGCCACGTTTGCTGTGGCTTTTGTGGCTGCAGTCAGAGGGAAACAGTGGCAGCTGGATCCCAGCAAGAATGAGAGCATGTCTCTGCAATTAAACTTTACCAAAAAAAGATGCAACAGGGTTGGAAATGTTTGGGTTGGTGTTCCAGGATACTAATTTGACTTTGCCACTCTGTTCCTCTGGGATTTTAAAGCCTGTCTCTAGTGTAAAAATAATTTTGGAGCTTATTTTTTCATTTTGGTATATAATATTGGAAAAAACCCGTTGATTTTTAAGATTTAATTGTGGTATTTTATAATGTTTTTTTATGGCTCAGAAACATCTAGTGTTTGTAACTTTTAGATTTTTTTCTGTTAATAAAAAAACCCCACCTCATCAGAGTTTTGAGCATTTTGAAGAGGATGATGAAGGATAGTTCAGACTTTAGAGGCAGCCAATGAGATGTCCACATCAGCTATGAAAAATTAGAATCTGAAAATTAGGGATCAGTTTACACAAACAGCATTTGATTTCTGTTGCAGAGCTCAGGCTGGTACTGTTTGTGCAATATACACCTAAGCTATTCTTTAGACCACTTTCTCCACAATTTCTCATAGTTAGGATTTGATACATGAAATAAGAGTTCAATCAGTCTGTTGCCTTTCCTACACAGAATTGGTGTGCTGTAAAAGTACCACCTGAAACCTTAAGCCCACATTTGTCAGGTCTGCCACTGACAGTCTCCCAAGGCCAGGGATGGGTCTCAGGTGCTGTGGCTGGGTGGCCCAGCCTGGCTCACATGTGGGTGTCTGAGCCTTCCCTGGGCGTTTGGTCACACCCAGGCTGCCTGTGTGAGCAGCCTGTGCTCTGTGCTGCTCCCCATGCCTGCCATTAGCTGGGGCAGCACTGGCTGTCACGGGCCAAAACTGTGTCAGTGGGAGCACCAGCTGCCAAACAGGAACCTGGGGCTCTGCTTGTGCTGTGCTCTGGCCCAGTTGTATTTCTTGGGTATCTCAGCCATGAAGGAAAACCTTTGGTTTTGAGCAGGCAACGTGACAACAACCTCAAAAATGAAGCTCTTTGCAAAGAAGTGCAAGTCACTGGAAGGATGCAAGCCAGCCTGAGTACTGTCCTGCAGCAGCCCCATTTGCCTTGCTTTTTTCCCAAAGGGTAATTAAATAGAGCACTCACATTTCCTAGAAATTATCTATTTAACAGATGGATAAGACACGGTAAAATAACCTTGTCTTGAGAGATGGAGGTTTCAGGTGTTGACGTTCACACATTTTTTGAAATAGAAAGAAGGAGCATCCCACAAAGGATTGCTGCAGCCTCTGCTAAGTGCTGTGTGGTGCCAGTGCAGAGTTTGTGAGTCTGTAGTTGTGGACCTGGCATGAAGGTGACTGCTTGGCTTTCTCATGAGGAGAGGTCATTAGTGAGGAACAGGAAGAAGAAAATAGAACTGACAGAAAAATAGTTTCTGAATTGAAAGCATCTGGTTTTAATCAGAGATGCTAATAAATACTTTTTCTTAGTTTTGACATCCTCTATTTTGGTCAATTTTTTTTTCTCCATTTTTTTTTCCATGAGCTGATGTCACCACTGGATGGATCCACCATGCAGTTTCAGAATTATTGCTTTTGATTGCATCATAGTGGTAAAACTTCTCAGTTTTGACCCAGGATGTCTTAGAACCGTATGCAGATGACCCATTTGAATAAAATCTTGTACATTTTAAGCAATGGTATATTGTAGAACCAAAAGCAAGTTGGGTCAAGCTGTTGGTGACTTCAGTGGGTCCTGGAGTGTATTTCCAAAGTCATAGGAATATGGGGGGCATGAGTAGAGTATGGAAAAACACTGATTAAAAAAAGGCTCTCTCTTCTTTTTGATTTTTATTTCCTGTTTCCTCCCTTGTCACATCTCTGAAAATTAAATAAGTCCCTTCAGATCATGTTCTTGTATACTTACCTCTCAGAGGGTAAAGTTATACTCAGGGGGAAGGAATTGACTCAGATCTGTGACTTACAATGTAAGTTTGCTATCAAGAAGGTATAAAGTCTTATTTCCAATTGTTTAAAACAAAATAATAACTAGAGTTAGCAGTAAATTACAGTAATGAGTGCCATGAAAAGGTACAATAATTCCATATTTAAGAAATTTTTTTGTTGGAGTCTTTTAATCTAAGAAGTAATAATGTTAACATTTGTGGATATTTAAAATATTTTTTGTCTCATTACACTGATGCATTCCTCAGTCTTAGTGTGTGCCCCATCCTAAAAGAAATGAGCTTGACTCTCACTGTGCTTCAGAATTGACTGGACTCCAGCCACTGGTGTCAAGGAGAATTTGTAATACCTGAAACTACTCAGGTTAGCATTTTAATTTTTGCTGTATTTTCAGTGAGACCAAAAAGGGAAGGAGCAAAAGCAACATTGGAAGTCCAGTTATGTCAGGAAATTTGTGAAAGAGTGTATTGGTATCGTTGCATACCATTTCTTCTGTCCCTTGACTGTGACATGATTTAAGAAAATGCTCCATTATGAGCTTATGTTAACATGTAAGAAGGGCAGTGTTTGTAATAAATAAAATAAAGGTTGTCCTAAATATGGATGCTTTTTTCTTAATCAAAACACTTTAGCAAACATACTATTTTCTGTCTTAGCAAAATGAAAAAGAAACAGCAGTGGAAAAGCATGCCTGATTTCTGTTCTTGTCCTGAATTTATATGAATTTGCTGTATTAATCTAGCTCCATTTGCTCATGTTGGATCTCTGTGTAGATGACTGGATTTTTTGGCTCTGTTACTTCTTCTAAATGGGTGCCACTTAGTGCAACAATGTGCCTAATGGAGTCTAATTCTGTGATCTGCAGTTTTGGGGTTTTATTATTATTAATGTGTGGTTTCAGTGTTCTGGATATTTGTTTTTATGAATTGTTACAGTTTACTTTGTAAGCTGATAAATAATGTTAATAATTAACCGTGTTCTGCCAAGAATTTGCATGCATTTTGGTTTTGGTTGAGTGACAAACTAAGCAGCCCCTAAGTATATCCCTGAATTTTTTTTTGCTGTTCCAGCCCTCTGATGGGTGGGGTTGCCTCTTGTGCATTTTGGTGGTGTCATGCCACATCAGTGAGTATCCCTGTGCCACAGCTACTTGCTGGCACTTACTGGCAAAAATTTCTTCCATGTGTACAAAGATAATGCAACATTAAAAAATACCTTTGAAGCAGTGGCACTGTTAAGAACAGTGTGTATCCTGATACTTGTTCAGTGTTTCTTAGCTCATCCTGTGTGGATGCCATCCTGGAATGAAATTTGTAGGCCTGACTCTGATGCTGGAAATGTAAGTAAGTTAATTTGCCATAAAGACCATAGAAACAATATGGTCAGATGACATAACCCCAAATCTCATTATTATTATATCACTTGCATCTTGCAAAGGAATGTTCTTACCACATACTAATTTTCAGTGGTCAGTGTTTCTTTTTGTGTTTGAAATAGTGCATTGTGTTGCAGAAAACAGTGTCACACAGTATCAGGCCAGAAATAGAGATGTAAAAAAAATCTTTTTAACATTCATGCTTTCTGCACTGGTTCTGGGCAACATTATCTTCTTTTGGATTCTCTATAAAGATCTGCTGTGGCAACATTTCATATCATCCTTCCTATTTCAGTGCATCTTCAAAATCATAACAGTGTTACTGATGCACCTTCTACCTTCTATGTTAGTATTTACCCTCCTGTATAGATTACTGCTTAGGGCATATCCACAGAGTATATTTAGCTGTGTCCTCTGCTCACTGCCACAGGATTAAATGTCGGTGTTCTAACTGACATTGTTTTGATGCAGAAAGTATCAAAGATATTCTTGAATTCATTGGAAGAGCATTCTGCCTGCACCCCTGGCTCCAGTGGGAGAATTTCAGTGCCTTCTGCATCTGCCTACTCACATTGTAACTGCAAGGTTTAAAGGAATGGTCCCTAAAATTTGGGATTAGCTGGCATTCTTCGGTGTTTCCTGTAAGTCCTTTTTAGTCAAGGATGATTGACTTGTGGAAAGTGTGAATCTGCTTGTTTATATATAAAAAAAAAATCATGTTATTAAAAATTTTAGCAGCACACATGCCCATTTTATCAGTTTCATCTTCAAAAACAGCCTAGAAGCTTACTGTGATTTGAACATTTTTGGCCGTAGTGTAGGCTCTGCAAAGTGAATATAAAAGGTGCCTGAGGGTTTTGGAGTCACCTGGCTGAGGCCAGTCAGGAGAGTTTGATGCCTTGGATGCATGACTGCACCTCTGAGCATGAGCAGGGCTTTGCTGAAGGCATGAGGGTGTCCTGACATCACACCTGGCCCGTTTGTCGTGGGTTCCACGTGACTGTCCCTGTGAAAACCTGCTGCTGCAGGAGCCCTGTTGGCCATCCATGGAGGGCAATTGGGTACACAGAGCTTGGAACACCCACACCCCTTTGCCATCTGATGGGGAGTGTTGGTAAGGTCTTTAGGAATGGTTGGCTGGGGAGCCAGGGTTTGAGATTAAATGTTTACATGAGCTACTACAACCCCACCCCTTCTGTTAAGTTATTTTGCCCTACATCCTTTTTCCTTAGAGACAAATCCCACCCTCCAAGCAAGGCCAGGCTGCTCATGAGGTGTGGGGTGACCCATGTGTGACACTGTGTCTTAGCCTCAAACAAAGAGCTGCTATTCTTGGTCCCACATGGTGCCTTATGGAGTTGTCTGCTCCCTAAATAACCACTGCAGTCTAGAGATGCAAAAAACCCCTTTGTAGTGCCAAGGTAAAATGGCCTACATTGCCAGGAAATTGCTTACAGTGTGAAATGCTATATTTGTGTCACCCAGGCTAAAAGATTTGATACTTTTTATAAGGTTGCAATCAGTTTTATATGTCTTATTGATTTTAAAAGCCTTCCATGACTCTGTTGGATTAAAAGCTGTTTGACCTTCAGATATTATATCTAGTTCACATTTGTGGATTTTGTTAGAATTGAGAGGTATGGGGAAATTTTAATTGTATTTTTAAATTATATCATATTTATACTTTTAATCCAGTTCTGTTGGACACAAATTAATATTGTAGACAAATGGTAACTTATTGCAAACCACTTCTAAGCAGATTGAACATCAGTGTCTGTTTTCAGTCTTACTCCAGATGTATTTTGGTCTGATCACATGAGACATGGAGATTGTTGGTGATCCAATATTGCAAATACCTTATATCAACAGGAAGCTTAAGAAGATGCTGATTTTCTCCAGTGTGAAACAAAATCAGATGTCAAATTGTCATATTCTGAGATATTACCTCTGGATATGAGAGGAAATTATGTGGTTGCTCTTTTCTTACTCTTTTTCTTACTCACATTGAGCTATAATAGCTCAATGTGAGGCTTTCAAAATTTGTGCATTGGAGCCTGACCTATTTTTCTTTCATTATTCTTGTTGGGAGCATCCTCGTATTTGATGAGTGCAAGGGTCAGTCACAAATAACATAGAATGATGTAAATATATCCTGTATCCCTTCAAGACAAGATTTATAGACCACATTTTCCCCAGCTGAAACTTCTGAGTGAGTCTTAGCTCAGACAAAGTCAAGGCAAAGGTTTGGTCTGTTCCCTTGAAGCCTGGGTTTAGTCCCAGTGGTGAGGTGGGTATCAGCACAGGGATGGTGTGATTCCATCCTTGCCAGGTTCACTGCTGCTTGCACAGACGTTTCTCCCCAGCAGCCTGGGAGCCACACAGAGCTCTGTGTGCACTAAAACGTGTACAGCACCAGTGTTGTTCAAATGCAAGAGCATTTGCTCGTGCTAGAATATGAATATTACTAAATCTCAACTGAATATTCTAGAAAAGTGAGTGTTCATTTAACAAAATGTCAGTGTCGGACACTCAGAGTAAATGCTTACTTGTTTGACTATTAATTTTTAATCAACTAAAAACATCAAAATCACAGAAGCATATCAATGTGAGAATATCACTGCATGGATTATTATTCTAGAGATGTTTATTGTGCTGCCTTATCATACAGACAGAATTATAATGCATTTGTTTGTGTGCATGAATACATTAACAGCACTGGTATGTCTCTCTCTGCTTGCTCATTCTGTATTTTACTCCAGGGTTTAGACTGCAGAGGTGACTTAATTATTATTATGAACATTTTACAGATTTCAGTCTCCAGACATCAGTTACAGTAAATGTCTGCTACTGAGCATGAAGACAAAGCCTTGAAAATTTCTTTTTCTGTTTGCTTTTTTTTCCCCTTTTCCTTAAAATTACTAGATCTATAAAAAACCTGTCCTTCACTGGATTGGCTGCCTGGTTACTGGCGTGGCATTCTGTGTAAGTGAGGACTGGAACTGTGTCAGTGGGTAGCTTGTGCCTTGGCTCATAAGTAGCTTAACAACTCCTAACGAGTGGCTATTAGTAGGCAGATTGAGTGATGTGAATAAAATCATGCTGAAAGGTACAATAAAAGCACTTGAAATATGCAATAGAAGTAGTTAAGTAATATGCCTTTGACATAACTGATGATGTTATTCGTCTTAAAAAGTTTTGCTAAGACGATTTTGGAAAGTGCTAAATACATACATAAAAAAATAAAGGCAGAGCAGAACTCTGCAGTACAAGTTCCAGCTGTTCCTTTTTGTTATGACGTGCTTTTTGGCCAGATGGAGATTGTGACCTTACTGTTTGTTAAGTAGTACATAGCTCCTCTTTTTTTTGTGTAAAGTGTGACTAGTTTTTTTAATACCATGGATTTTTAGCAGGAATCATTGAAGTGATGGTGGGTATGATGTGTGTACATGCTGCATAAATATATGTGATCAATTAATTGTGAGTGCAGACTCACTTCTACAGAGAAAGGAAATGTTAAGTAAAATAAAAGTAAATTTATAATTACCATGCTATAAACTTCTGCCTGTTACACTGTCTGTGCAAAGAGGTGTGCAGCTTCTGAATACGGTTGTAGCTTGATAGTTTTTGCTGTCCACAATTGGAAAAGAAAATGGAAATCCTGCATTGCTTAGAGTAGTATTTCACATGCTTTGTGCCCCAGAAGCATGTGAACAACACAGCACAATATTGTACAATAAATATAAACAATATAAAGATAATTGGAGCAAAGACCTAATAAAAGAGAAAACTTGTAAAGTGGGCTCTACAGCCGTCTGAAACTGTATCCCTATTTGAAACGGGGCTGGAAAACTCAATTCTGTTGCACAGTGCCAGGCTTTGCTTGACACTGAAGTTGTAACAGGAAGCTCAAGATCTGTTTATAGGGTAGTTTATAGCTTGTACTGCTTTTAAAAGCTGCAGGGAAGAAAAGAGTTAATGTCTTGAACAATTATTTATGGCCTTTTCTTTGTTACTTTCTCACTTCCAGGAAACAAAGCTTTAAACAAAGCCAAGCTGCTGAAGGAATGATCTAGATCCTTGCTAGTAACAAGGCTTTGCTATTGCTACTTAATAGATTACCTAATTCTAATATCAGAGTATTCTCACTCTCTTCTTTTCACTCCATTAGCATGTGTTGAACTTGACAGAGAGTAATTAATCGCTGCTGCAGTGAGGTGTGGAGAGCAGCTGGAGTCAGAGTGCTGGTGTGCAAGGGTGGCACAAGTAATCCTGTTCTGAAGGGTCTGGAGCAAACAGGCAGCAGAGGGGTGCAGTGGAATGGGAACAAAGACTAAAACTGAGGACTGATTTCCTTACTGACCTGGTACCCTGTGAGTGCTTGTTGGTTGCCAGATTCTCTGCTGTCCCATCAGCCTGGAGGCTGTCCTCCAGGAATGACGGATTTGCTCTGCACCATGTGCCTGGCTCTTCCCATTTTCACAGGGTTTGGCCAGTGCTGGTAGTGAGCTGACATCCCTCCTTTTCCCATCTTCCTCTTATTTTCATCTGGTGCCCTGCACAGAGCCACTCTGGTGCTGGGAAGGCTCTTCTCAGGAATAGACCCAGGCCACCGCTGTGAAGAATGGAGGAACTGCTTAGAAATCTCCCTGGGCATCATTTGGTAAGAAAGCAAATGCTTCTTTACATTTACTGCCAGGCTTTAACCTGAAGGGTACTTCCTCCCAACTGTTGCCAGTACAGGTAAGTTGTGCCCTTTTTTCCTCACTGATTTTCCCCTCTGAAGTTGGATCCTGCATATCTTTCACACCAGCTAATCTGCTTTCATGTGATGTTAGTTGGAGATCTCCTCCAGGAGATATGGCTGTATTCTGTGTGAGGCTGGCACATGGAAAATGTGGGCAAACTGCTTCCATGGCTGTACGTGATCACTCATCAGAAGGAGGATTCTGCAGTATCTGTTAAATGAAAGGATTTTCAGCTTAAAGAACTTAAATATAATTTTGTTGGGAAAATTGTTCATCGCTTTCACAAATAGCTTTTATTGATACAGCTGTTTTTCTTTAAAGAAAGCACTCTCTGTGCCCTCATTTCCATATTAACAGGATCAAAGAATGCCATTTGTAGCTTTTGGATGCTGCAGGAATGCTGACGTTCTGATAGCAAATAGTCAGAGTTGCAGTCATCTTTCCATTTAAAAAGGTGACAATATCTGGAAATGGTTTCAAAGTAAAAACTCTCAGTCTTCAAATAAAAGGAGTTTTTGCCTTCTGGGTTAGACTGTAGTTGTCTTGTGGTGTGCTTAGTCTAGCTCCAGCTCATTTGTTTTCACTCCTGTTTTGGATATTTTCCAAAATGAACTTGATTAGAAGAGATCATGGAAATGCCACACTTGGATATATTTAAGCCATATAAATACATACAAATACACTGAGGAAACTTGCTCAATGTTCAGTCCAATTCTCAGATGCTGCCAGGACTAATGAAGGACTTACCATGAAATCCTTTTCAGTCCTATTTCCTGCTCTCCTAATGCTTATAATTCTGCAAGCTGCAAGTCTGGGACTGTGGGTGAGACCTTATCCTGTTCCCAAAGCCACATGCAAATCTGTTGATTCTTACGGTGTACTTTGAAGTAGTATCATGTCCTGTCTAGAAGATCTGTTTGTTTTTCAAAAGATACTTCTTCTGTACAAGGACAGTTTTACCCAGTGTTCAGGCAAAGTAAAAGGCCTGTTGGGAAATGCATGGAAATGGTTTTTAACACAGCCCAACTTCTTTTGCCTAATCAAAGCCGAATTCTTAGAGAGATGTTTTAGGTTACATCACAGTGATACTCCTGATGCTTCATGAGATAGCAGCAGGTGGAGGAAAAAGGATTTTTTTGACAATGTGAAGTGCCTGTCATTCAAATTCTAACCAGCAGAATCACTTGTACTGTGATGAAGATTATAATAATAATAATTATTATTATTGTTATTGTTATGACAAGAGGAAAATACAGTAGTGATCACGCTATGAGAAAATGCTGTTCACAGTGTCTTTGCACTTTAGCTGTGATGAAATATGTTTAGTGAATCCCAGCTCCCTAGCTGGAAAGTGGCAGCATGACATTCTGGAGACTGTGTTCAGATATTCTAAGGTCATTTAACTTCATTTTGTGGGTTGGTTTCAAAATGGGCAAGCATCCTGAAAATACTGTGTACTGGGTATGTGGCTTCATAGTGAGATGTGCTCTTACAAAGTGGCAATGTGCCTTTTTTACATTCTGTTGCTGTAGCTGGCAAACAGTGGCTTACTGTTTAGAAACTCGTGATATTGTAACTTCAAGTGTGCAGAGGGAATGTAGTCTTTGAAAGACTGGAAGTTTTTTTGAACCTTTAATGGATTTTTTTTTAAGAGAGAGAAGACCATGGGCTGTGCCTGAAATTTATTGCTGGAAAATTCTCTCTCTTGAAAACTTTTTCCTACCTTAGCTTCCTGCTCTCCAGAGACATCAATAGAAAAGCCCCCTGAGGCTCTGCACAGCAACTAAATTTTCATTTTCATTTGTTCTCCTGCAGAGTGTCCTTGGGGCTTCAGAAACTTACAGGATGAGAGAAGAGAGATGCATCTGATCTGAAGTGCTAATTCGCATGACATTTTGGGATAGGATTCTGCAAGGCTCTAGAAGAAAAAATCTGCCCAAACTGGATCTATACTATCCCATCATCCTTATTGAGTGGTAGAGATTAAAATCTAAGACAATATTTGGTTTACACATTTCAAATTTAAACTCAGGTGTGCTATATATTAAAAAAAAAAAGAATCTAAATCCGCCAAAGGCAAATGATTAAGCTTCAGAGAAAATGAAGTATTTCTGTGTGTTAGAGCACATACAGAATGGCACACTATTTAAGTGCAATGCATTTGGTTTCCATGACGTCTTATCCTAGCAACACATTTCCACATTTTGTTCTTTTCCGTTCTGCCTGGCTTTTGCTGCAGATGATAGAGAATGCAGCGTGTCAGTTGAGGTCTCTGGGTGATACTATTGTAGGAGGATTAGATAATTTTAACAACAAAATATGTAGCTAGGATGGTACCTTCCACTTTGATGTGTACACTTCTTTAAAGTGAGAGTGTAACAATGTGAAATATATTAAGTCTTTAAATATTGCAATTTATCCATAGACCAAATTTAATTCTACTTTATTTTGAGTATCCACAGAATTTTTGTGTGTATTTTATTGATTTTGGTGTAAGGTTTCCTGTGATCTGATGTCAGTCATCACTGACTTTAGAGAGACATAAGATTTGCACACCTTCTGAGGAGGTGAATTTTGGAAGTGGAATTAGAGTTGTATGGTGGCAGCTATGAATTTTTCTGTGTTTTGACATGTGTATGCCACAGGGCTTGAAATGAGATAGCATTATCCTTCCTGTCCTTAATAGTTCCAAGTAAGGATTGTGGAAATACGTAATTTTTCAACAAAAAAGCAGTCAAATACTTGGTGTGTCATAGGCTGGCTGACCAGTTGCTGGCACTGAAGCCATGCTGTGTAACTGAAGGCCTCTGTAGTTCCTTCTTTCTGCTTTTCTGCTGCCCTGACTGCTGGTGGTAATGAATAGGCTCAAATGGGATCTGGCAATCCATGAGCTCAATCCAAAGCCTTTGGAAGTGTTTCTGAATCTTTCCACTGATTCCATTGGCACTTGAAACCAGGACCTGTGTTATTATCTGAAATTTGAAAGCAAGCTTACTGCCTTGAGGGTCATGTTTAATTTAGACAAATAATTTAAGTTATCTTGTAGGACAGGGATCTGCTATGTTCTGGCTGTTGAATCTGTAAGTCATGCATTTTCTGTGTGAATAACTGCTCTGCTCTATGATTCATGGCCCTAGCAATGCTTAGCACTGCAGTTTTGTCTTTAAGCATCATGAATGAGACTGGAGAGGGTATAAAAGCATCCTCCATATGCTGCAGGAAGATATATGAAACCACCAATTTAAAGCTTTCAGCTTCCCTTCTCTTGCAGACGCTTTGCTAGGTCGCCTCCATTTCAGTTGAAATTATTTGTGAATAAATAAGAGTTGTAATGGTTGTAAGGATGGTGTGACTGAGGTGAGGCTTGACCCATTGGAGTTTCCTCTCCCTCTCTTTTGAATCCAATATGAGTTTTTCCATGTAACTTCCTCAGGAAAAAGCAAATAAAATGAGCTTTTGAAATTTCCACCTGAGTTTGGTTGGTCCCATTGCCTGTATGTTGTGGCACAGCAATGTTCTGTAGCTGCTTTGCATTTAGGATGTGGATGCAGTGAAGTTTTAGTTGAGGTTCTGGTCACCCCAGTTCAACCAGGGGATCCTGGGCTTTGCTTTTAACATCTGGGAGCTCTCCAGACTCTGCCCAAGTTCAAACACATGCAGCACCTCAAGTAAAATTCCAACTCTGGTATAATATTGTGGTGCCTTAGAGGTGACAGTGTTTTATATATAAAATAAAATCTGCTAAAGTTTATTTGTGTTATAAAATGCTCTGTAATGTATTTTGAGATTGCTGTGTGCATTATGCTGTGCAGCAAAGAAGGTTTGTTGACAGTTTGATTAACCTGTACCACTAGATTTCTAGTTCTTTTATTTTCTGTAAATACATAACATACCAGCTGGTTTTAGCTCCAAGAAATATCATTAAATCAATATAGATCAGAATTGAGTTAGAGTGTGTAATGGCCTAGTAAGCTGGGAATTTTTCACTAATTCATTTTTTAATAGAAATTCTTTAAAAAAAGACTTTTCATCTCATCCATCATCAGTTTACATATGCACAGAAGTAAATGGTGACTTGGATATATGCTAGTATGAATAACATGAGAGTATGCCTGTCCAGATTTCATCTATTTTCACTTCCATCTCTCTAATAAACAAAACATGTAAGTTATCAGGCTTTAAATTCTGGCATTGAGCCTTGGCATTTTAATATAAGTTATTGGGACAGAGATTTGAGCTGCATGTGTCACTGCTAGCAAAGTGCTGGTGAAACTTGGAGGATGAAGAACTCCAGGTGAGAGCTGCCAGTGCTGCCAGGTGGGGAACAGTGGTCATGGAAAGAACTCTGGGAGGGTGGGAGTAGGGAGCCAGCCTGGGGCTGCAGTTCAGTGTTGGACCCAGTTTCTGGAGTGGTTCCTGCTGCTTCCTTTTCCCAGGCACTCACTGGTGTGCCATCCCTGCCTCTCTGTGCCTGGGGATTGTTCTGACTGGAAAGCTGCAGAATTGTTGTGTGACTGGGTCAGCTTTTGATCCAGTCAGCATCATGGTTCTACAGAATGTGTCAGTGCAGTACTGGTAGGGCAGGAGCTGCTGGAATGGCAGGGCTGGGAAGCCCTTGTTAAACCATGGCAAGCACAAAACCAGAAGCTGCTGGTGAAACAGGGGACAGGCTAACAACAAGAGGAGGAAGAGGGGAGGAGAAATGGAAGCCTGCAGGCAATGCAAGAGAGATGTGAGGAGGGTGGTTAGCATCTGGAGGAGGTAAATGGGATCGTAGGCTCAGAGTGTGAGGTTAATACCTGTGGTCAGTTGGTAAGTGGTTAATGAAAGACTTTGCTCCATCTTGCATCACGTACTTGTCCTAGGTCTGATTGAAAGGGAAGTGTGAGAAGCACAGAGACATCTTTTGTATATGTGAAAGTATCCACAGGAGGTGCAAAGGCTTTTCACCTCACTTTCAGGAGGCTTTGTTTTGCTCCTGGAATCAAGAAAAAACCCCCTACAGCACACAAGTGGATGTTGATTGGTGGGTTTGGCCCTCAGTGGAGTACACATACATTGATCTGATCTTTACCTTCCAAAATGCAAAGGTATTCTAAAGTAAATGTTGTCTATTTCTGAACACTATTCCACTTCTTGTTGAGACCACAGTCCTTTAAAAGACTGTTTTATTTATCTTTATTTCATATTATTTACCGATATGTTTATCGACATAATTTACAATCTCCAGCTCTGTGTTCTCTTGAATTTTTGCAGTACGTTATTACTCTGTGGAAGAGCACAAGATGAAATAGAATATATATTATTTAATATTCTCTGTTTCTTACTAACAGTAATTAAGAGTTGTTGAGGTGAACGAGTTAACTCCTGAGACACATTTAGCAGTTGCTTTGTAAGATGGATGTCGCCGAGCACAAGTGCTGATTTCTCCATCCTTTGCTGTACTGGGCTTTTGTTTCTCTGGAGATGCGTTTCAGTGGGTGTGGAGAGATCTGAATACATGCACATGCACTTTGTACCACATTCCTGCCTTAATTTAGAACCTCTTGGAGACCAGCTGCAGCCTTACTTAAAAAGAGGAGAGGGTGGGTGGTTAGCAATGGAAGTGTCCTGCAGAGTAGGAACAGTCAGTAACAGTTGTGAATGGAGGTGCTTTTTATCTTGCCTTGGTACTGGGGGGGGTACATCTTAATTTCTCAAATTCAACACTGTCTTGGAAAACTACAGCTACCATTTCTACAAAATACAACAAGCAAGAAACCTCTAATGAGATGGAGATGAGTGCCAGTCATAAGATTTATTAGAATTTTACAACTGTCTATTAAATTGTTCAGTAGAAGTAGAGGTGGTTATTAAAATGGCAGATGTTAAGTGCAGTGTTTGGCTACTCATTCTTTTAGAACTGCCCTGCCAATATTTAATACAAAGAAACTATTTCTGTAGTGTAATTATTACAAAGAAATGGAACTTGTAGGATGTACCATTGGTGCACTTTTCTTCAGGGAGACTGCAGAGGGTTTAATGAGATAGTACTGGGAACTTGCTCATCTTTTGATAACAACCTTTTAGTCAAAACATGATAAGCATGTAAGGGCAGGACAGAGAGATCACTGTATTTGCCAGTTTGTTTCTTCTCCATTAAGGTAAAGCTGAGCTTGGAGCCCATGACAACCTCCTGCTTTTACCCTCAGAGTTCTCTCCCTGGCTGCCAACATTGTGTGAAACCATCCTGATTTGTTTAGAACTGTTCATTGTTGCTGTAGTTTATTTTTTTACCTTCTCCAGTGTTATCTCCTGGTGTGTGACTAACCAGTTCAAACAAAACAATGCAGAAATCCTTCTCCCAGCAAGAAGGAAATAGAGTCAGCTTTTAGTAGCAAATTCAAGGTTTATTCCCACAGAGTTGGAATTGATTTTATTGGACAGATCTTCAGGGGCTTTAAACTTCTTCATAGGTGCAGACTCCTATGGAGATGGGGAGGTCTCTCCCTCCCTGGCAGAGCTGTTCTCTGCAGGGGCTGCTGGCTGACCCAGCCTGGGGCTGGAGCCCCTCCTGCCCTCCCTGCTTCCAAAACTCTGCAGTTGTCAACCAGGATCATGCCACCCTGCAATCTGAAACAGTCTGGTGTCTCTGAAGACTGCCTTAGTGCCAAGCATATCTTCAGGCAGAGATCAAAATTACAGGTCTCTGCATTTCTGCAGCTAAGGCTGCAATCTGGTAATTAAAAGTGATTTTCCTTTGTTAAGTAATGTGCTTACTTTGCACCTGTCCTCATCCTCAGGCTTGTGGCTTGGGAGAGGGTTCTTGTAAGAACAAGGGATGGTGAAGGCTTCTAAAAATGCAATAGATAGTTGTGACATGTTTGAGGAAGCTGATTAACTGTAGTATGAAGTGACAACAAGGTTAAAATTACAGGATTTCAGATACACTTGTCAGGTTCCATACCGTGCTTCAGCTGTAAGCTGCAGCAGTGCCTTACCATAACTTATAACATTTAATTCAGGTGCCTAAAACCAATAGTGTAGTGTGTCTGCTGTGTAGTATTGAAACCTGATGCTTCAGAATTGGTGTTCTTGTGAGCATGGCATAAGTAAAGCAATGTTTTTCATATCTGAAGTAAGAAGATGCCATGTAATTTTGAAGCTGCCACTTCCCATAAAAATTGATTGGCATTTTGCAGTAGTCAGACTTGAAGGGCCAGATTGTGGCTACTGTGTGTAAAAGGAGGTGGGGCAGGAGATTAATCCTCTCTGGGTGCCCTACAAAGAGCTAGGAACATTCAGACTTTAATAGTGCGTTTTTGTTAAACTGGGATTTCATTCACTAATAAACTCCAATCAGCTTCTGTGGCCAAGGTCTTATACCTTGTCTTTCATTTTCTCAGCTTTTCTCTTGACTCTGCCAAGAGTCCATTTAAAATTCTATCTTTTCATTATTCTTTTGGTTCCTTTTTAGATAACTTTGTTTTAAGTGATAACTTGGTTATTTGATCTGTTTAGTCTTAAATTGTGTCTTTTGGGCTACTCTTGCCAGATTTTGTTTTTTTCTTTGTGGCATATTGTTCTTTAATTAGAACCTCATTTAATTTTTAAGGGTGGTGAGTAAATAGGTGCTTTTTTCAAGAAAAGACCAAGAACAGTATTTGCATTCATGTAACAATTTCCATCCTAATTCTCAAGCTGCAAGCCCTATGGCTTTGCTGAATTGCAGCCACCTCAGAGCACTGTAGCAGCCAAGGAAAACGAGGCAGGAATCTGTTTTTCTTCCAAAAAGCCCCAAGCTATCTTCTTTGTCCAAGGCAGGCACAGAGGGTATGGATATTTAAGGTCTCATCTGAAGGATGCAAATGAGCAGACTGCTATGAGTTAGAAGTAATTAAAACCACATATTGAGATAATCAGCCAATTCAATTCTTGCTTTATTGCAGTCTGTTTTCTAATCCGAGGGACTTGTTTTTCACAGTGTTAAATTTTCTATACACTGACCAATGCACAGAAAAGGTAGCTGCAGGTAGCCTGCTTGTGCCAGCAGAAAAGAAATGTGCTTGTGAGCATGAATGATTGGCATGCCAGTGTTTGCAGGGTGCATTTTTGTGGAGCCATGTATGGACAAATGGGGAACACATGAAAATCTGCTCTCAGATACTTTGTTCCTCATGGAATACAGAGCAGAGCTGAGTCTGTAGAGTCTTTGGTCACTTGGAAATGCTCAGGAAGAGGATTTATTATACCAAAAATTGTAATACCATCTTGTTTTTGCCTATCATCTTTCTTATGCCTGAGCAAGCGAGTCATTTTCAGTGGCTGGTAGTGGTGAGTGTAGTTAAATCCTTGGGAGGTGGCATGGTAACAATCACTTTTTCCAACAGTGGGGCTGCATAAAACAGTTCCTGTAATGTGCACATTGCTGTGTCTGTTGTAGTTTAAAACTAATGTTTCTCATGGTTCTTGAGAACATTTTCATAGGCAATGTAGGGTGGACTGATAATGATTTTAATTTCTTTCACTTTTTTCTCTGAGTTTGTGATGGTGACTGTCCCATCCTTCTGCACTGCACAAATATGGTCTGTGCACTCCTCTTGCTGGGGAAGGGCTTTTGGAGCAGTAGCTCCAGCTTAAGGCTCCCTCTCCAGCCCAGGTGGGGCCTGGGCTCGGCCACACACTGTCCCCTCTGCAGCGGGGCTGCCCCAGCTTCATCCGAGCTGGGGGGGCATCTTCCAACACGGACAACAACTGCTGCCAGGATGAGTCCTTAACAGGATTTTATTGCACTCCTATTTTTGAAGCTCCTTCTGTTATTTCATTCACTACAGATGACTTGATGATCAAATGCTGGTCTAAGCTTCGTTTGTATTTACCTTGTGAATGAAGCCCCTTTTGCTTTATCTGAACTTCTTTAATGAATAGCTGCTTTTAGGAAAGCTGGACCTTAGATCTGAGAGGAATTAACCCAGAAGCAAGAACAGGAGCAATAATTGATGCCACTGTTAAAGTCTTAGCCTGATGTGGATAGCACTTCAGTATACCCTCTTCCAGGACTGGGGAAGGAAGGTGAAGTGGGCTAGAACAGTATGATTTCAGTCTTCTGAATAATGAAACATAGTGTGATGGCCACACACAAAGGATTAATTTTTGCCCAGTAAATTTAATTATTAACTTGCAGGAAGCGAATTTCTGCCTTCAGTCAAATGGATGAAGGACAGAAGATCAATTTTCCATCTGCATTTGGTTTAGGACTTCAAGGGTCCTTTTTATTCTCAGTGCTCACTACATTTGGAGGCACTTTCTTCTAAATATGTGTTTGAGCCAGAGCAGGGCAACAGGTGGAACTGATTTTGTTAAATCTTATTCTTGTTCATTAATCTCAAATAGTACCATGCCAAAGTGTCTGTATAAAAGCAATTATCATAACCTGTCTTTCTAAATCTGTATGCCAGAGCTAATATTTTGGCTTCCTTCCCTCTGATGCTGTCATGCTCTGGTGCATTCTGTTTTGCCTTATGAGACTTCATGCCAGAAGAAAACTCTGGAGGGAATTTTGGGTTTTTTTACCCCTTGCAGCAACTTCCCACCCCAATAATGGATTAAATCTATTTAACAGTGTTAATTGGTGTTAGTGAGAAAAGAAATCTGTTCTGGCAAAGGAGCTGAATTGCAAACTGAAGTGATGTGTGCTACCTAGGTGCCTTAAGCCTCAGATAATGTGATGCAAGGGACTTTGTGTATTATTGTAGCAGGTCTCCTTAACAAGGAGGGATTTTCCATGCCTAGGGAGTTAGCCTAGGAGGTAGAAATCCTCAGGTTGATTTTCTGCTGCACACAGCTCTGGCTCCAGTTCCTGGTCTGCAGAATGGGAACGAGGTACCCCCCTGGCCCTCAGCAGCGTTGCCAGGTGTTTGCAATAATGTGTGGTTTGTGCAGTGATAAGAGAGGAAGATCTCTTTATATGAGGATCTTGGATAGGAAATGGGTCAGTAGCTCATTGAATGCATGGGATTATCTTCTCTTTATTGTAGAGCTTAACTTTCTTCCTAACTCTTCGCAAATCTCAGCTTTGGTACCCCTTTATACTGTAAGGAGAAATCAGGCATTTGAATTACTGCTCTTTCTATGATTCCTTTTCTTATTTTTGGACTGAAATTGAGTTGCTATTTACTTTTTAGCATTTCCTACAGAGATAACTGATAATATTTAATATTGACTTACTGTCTGACAGAACGAAAGCTCTGGGGGTTGCGTTGTAATGCTTGGAAGTATTACTTCTAGTGAAGTTGTCCTCAGGGTTGAGCTCCATTTTCCCGCCCTGCTGCTTTCACCAAATAAGCCAAAGATACAATGTGACTTCTTTTCCATGAAAAGGCTGTTCCCCACAAATAAGATGAGTGAGACTGGCCCTATTTTAATTACTGGGAAGCTTTCTGTAAGAACCCTTTGCCTTATGTTTAGGAAGCCCATTGCCTCACCTTGGTGGCCTTGGGCTTGTGTGTGGTGTTATGGTGGGTTATTAATGAAACTCAACTTCTTCAATAAGTTCAGTAAATTTAAAATACAGACACTAGGACATTGAAGGTACTGCCCTATAGCTCATTTGGTTATTTCTGATGACTGTGAAAGCATAATCACTTCATTTAGGCACAGTGTCTTTTGTGACTAAACTAAGAACTCAATCAATAAGTGATTCTTTAATTATTTTCTCTGTACATTGCATAGTGATTAATTAGTTTACTATGCAATTCCTTATAGCATGAGATGCATTAGTTAGGAAAAACTAAGTTCATTATTTACGAACAGACATTGAGGCCATTACCAGTTGCTTGCAGATTCCTAGTTACTGGCTTTCTAAAAGGATAATACAATTCTGTAAAAATTCCAAGTAAAACTTTCAGGGATTATTCCGTAAAAAGTCCTTAGCCCAATGAGGTGTGAAAATTCCTTCAGTTTGTTATTTTAATTAGTCACTAAGCGCATGATATTTTTTTTCTTGATTTCTTTTTCTGTGGAAAATGCATATTGCTTCTATTTAAAATTAACTTCAGAGTGACAAAATGCCCTGTGTCTTAGGAACTCTCAGCAGATCAAAACAGATAGGCAGAATAAGCTCTTGGATTTCTCCTGATGTGTTTTACTGAAGCTGCCATTTCTTTCTGAGCATGACATCCTCACAGAATATAGAGCATAAATAGGAATCACATATTTCATAAAAAGATTGTGTTCCTAGAAAGGTTATGTGGATGTTCATGTTCTCAGTTCTTGCCTGAGCCACAGAATTCCTGTAGGAGCAGGGCTTGTTCTGTTTGTAGTGTTTGTTTCATTTGCTAGCTCAGTGCTCTATTGTAAATAGAAATTCCACTAATGACTACTCTTTTCAGATACTGTGGAGGTGGAGATTTGGTAACTATTTCATTGGTAAGGTAATAATAATAATGATACTTTCTGGAGTTAGTAGTAAAATGAGAGATGTTTATTCAGGATCACAGTGCAGTAACAAACTCATTACAGAAATTTTAAATCGAAGCTTTACCTGTCGGGGTGGGGGGATTTCTGTCCATAGGTGCTCGTATGTTGATGTCCAGATGTTCTAAGTGAAGGCAAAGTGGCTGAAGTAATTGTGGGCAACATCAACAGAGGATTTCTTTGTCAAGTTGTTAGGAACTGTATTATGATGTGTGTTACTGTCATAAATCTTTTCAGCTAGCAGAAATCAAAAGCCTGGAAAAGCAGTTTCTGGATCTTATAATCAAAGTGGCTGGATTGGGTGGAACCAAGGTGCTTGATTCAGTTGTTGCTTTGCCTTTTCTGCAGGTGCAGTAAGATACTTTCAGTTACTCTAAATCAAACACCAGTCACAAACATTTAAGTATTTTTAATTAGTGCTCTTAGAAAACTGTCTGTACTAGTCCAACAAAAGTGTTAAAATTGTCAGCTATGCTCTCTGCTTTGGCAGCAAAAGAGGAATCCCAGATTAGCACTTTGTAGCAAAAACATCCTGATGGAGGCATGGTCATTTCCATGGCTGAAAGAACTGTGGTGGTTCAGGTTCAGACTCCTCTTGAAATGGCAAAGGCACACTCACCTCAAACCAGACTTCAGGAGGATTGGAAGCTCCTTTGGGCTTCCTTGAGACTGATGTTGTAGTACTTCTTTCATAAAATGTAGTAAGGGGACAATGTTTATTCTCCTCCCCATTTCATTAGTGTTAGGAGCCAGAACTGGTAGCAGTTCTGAAGGCAAATGGGAGGAGGAAACCTGGAAACCTTTTTTTTTTTCTTTTTAAAGTAAAATTTATTTCTGTGGACAACTGGTTATAATGTGTGTCTTCACCCTTTTTTTAATGAACCTGGTGATTAATTGTATTTCACTGTTTAAGTAATATTTTCCCTGCTTCGTATTTTCTTCCTTTTCAAAAATAAAAAGGCTATATTTTTCTCTTCCTGCACCTACACTTGAAGTACATTTTGGCAGGATATATGAATTTGAAATGTGAAGCAAGTTTTCTGAACTGCATGGCTAGCTAATATCAATCCAAATTGGTTACCTAAGAAGGAAAAGCATCAGAAGATCTTTTTTGAAGGGTCTACTGAAAGAATAGCATCATCCTAAATCTCAGCAATGTCAGCCTAAATTCATTTTGCAGCATGTCTGTTCTAGGCACCATCTTGGATTATTTAGCTCAAGAGATCAGAGGGAGATATTTTGAGTTTTTGTTTTCCTCTCTCATTTGTTTTCCATGTGTACTTGACACCATATTAGGTTTAATTTTATGAATGGCTCAGAAGGGCAGGCCTCACTGATTTCCTATGGTGATGGAGCCCATGAAGCATGAGGCCCTTGAGAAGGCTCAGCAGCTGCTCCTTCAGAACCAGATTTAAGGTGATTCCTTTATAACACAGGGTTTTTTCCTGTGTTAAAAGGCTGTATTATTTTGGAGTGAGGGAGTCTCACCCCAGCTATAAGTTTCTTAAGGAAGGAGCGCTTGTCTCAGGATGACAAACTGTGCTCCCACCAAGACACCACCTCCTCACCTCCAAGCCTTCAGTACAAGTTCTTGGGAAGCCCAGCATGGGGCTGGAGTCACGGTTGTTCTTCTCCCCACTTCAGCTTGCATGTGGCAGGGAAAAAAAGGCAGAACTTCTGCCTTTTGCCACAGAAAGCAAGCAGTTTCCCAAGTTTATGGAATCCAGTATCTTCCCATCTTAGGTGCTACTCTGTAGACTTAATGATGTTATTTTTTCAGTATCTTCCTTCCTAGTGTAAGTGTGGTGCTTTTGTCTTGAAAGCAATGCTGATTTATCTGTCTGTTAGCAAATCCTCTTGTGTTCCCCACTGTAGAGGGAGGACAGACGGGTTCTAATCTTGTATCTTTAATCTACCAGTCTAGAAATGTATCTCCATTTGTTCCTTAAATACAGAAAAACAATTATTTATATATTTCTCTAAAGCTGGTAGCTTCAATGTATTTCCATCCACTGGCTAACATTAAACTTGTTGTGCACTTATGATAAACTGTGATGAACAGTCTGAAATTCAGTAAGCTCTTCCAAACTATTAACTCTGAATATGAAGTATTTCATCTCGTGTTTATCATGAAAAACTTAGTTGCAAAAGCTCTGGTTGAAACACTTTTAGGCATTTCTAATAGCTGTTCATGTCAGCACTAACATATGCATATGTGCTAAATATAGAATGCAAATTACCTGTTCCATGCTGCAATCATTTTTCTAGTTATTGTATTCCTACAGCTTCATTTATCGTCGTTTCTAGGCAATCAAGTGCAGCAAAATAGGAGTGAGGACTTGGAAGAAGAAGTGGCTTTCAATGCTACTTTTTGATACATTTATATTTGCTTGTTATTTTGTGACTGCGAAGAATCAGATGCAAAGCTATCCTTTTCAGTTTGGTGCGTTTGCATTTCTGGTTCCTGTTGGATCTAAAGAAAGGGAACGGCTGTTTAACAGCAGAGCAGGTTTTAATGTATGACTCAAGCTAAGTGTGTGAGTCCAGAGAAGCCAGTTGCTTCTAAGAAATGCAAATTCCTTGTAAAATGGGTAGGAATAGAAATGCACCATTGGAAATGTGCTATTTTAAAATTAAAATGTGATTAGAGACAGTGTGAAATTGTGTTAACGTTGACAACTGTGGGTCTGTTCTCAGGAACAGTCACTGCAGCTTGGAGGGCTGAGCGTGTTCAGCTGCTGGGTTCCTTGCTCAGGGCTCATTGCTGCACATGGCTGGGGCTTTCCTAGCCAAGTGGCAAAGCTGTGAGTCTTCCAACACTTATTCCTCCTGCTTTGTTTTCTGCACAAGCCATTCTTCCTTCACAGGGCAGTTGTACCCATTTGGCTTGCACTGTTGTACCCAGTTGGCTCCCGACACGGAATTTCTTACGGATGTCCTTGGATTGGTAATGTGCTGTAGCAAGTGGACAGGCAGTGTTTGAGGTGTAGGGCTTAGGCAAGGCTGCCCTTTTCTGAGTTCTGAGCTGCTTTTCTCTGACCCTGCACTGCAGGAGTCTTGTGCTTTTAGCAAACTGGAAGGAGTCCCACTGGAATCAGTGTGGCTGGACTTGCCATGCCTGGGACATTTGGGGCTGCCCACACTTGGGTTAAAAGATGTGCATAGCCAGGTAAACAAAAGTCAGCTTGTGGTTTAAGTAGAGACAAATACCCATTTATATCAAGGGTTGGAGTTGCCTACCTGGTTTACTGCTTTTGTTTTCAGGTAGAGATGAAAAATGTTGCAGTGTGCAGTAATCCAACCACTTGATTCATCACAGTGTCAAGCAGTTAGCAGTTTGATTTTGCTTGTGATAGACTGAATGCATTTTACTGAGTTGCTGATGAAAACTTGCATTTCTCTCCTGTTTAATGTCCTTGAAGTAACCTCTATGCTTGAAGGATGATATTAGTTTATACTTTTTGGGGGGGAATCTGAATAAGGTAGGATCTAACTAATGTTAGTGTTTCCTTACTGCTCTAACTGTGGCCTTCTTTTTGTCACCATCTCATAAAATGAACACATACCCATTTGTAATGTGTAAATAACAAGGTTTGTGGCTTTAGTCTTGAAATAAAGATATAATCTTTAAGATTCATGGTGAGTTTGTTTTTTTTTTTTTTTTTTTAATTTTGCATAATTATCCAAGCCTTATAATTAACCTTTTCATTTAGCTGAAATAAGTCACTTAAGTAGGCATATTGTTGCAATCATAGAATGTGTGTTTATTATAAGAACTAAATATCAAAGTTATGAAATGTCTTTAAATTCTTCTTACTATTTTCTTTTCCTCTGACATAAATTATTCTTCTGGTTGCAGGCTGGAAATGTTTGTACTTTAACAAGAAAAACTAAAAATTTTCTGCTTTTATTTCTGAGTACTTTTTCCACTTTAGCAATTTATAGTGGCAGTGGGTATTTTACTAAATGGAAAAAGTGTTTTGGAAGAGATAATGACTTAGTCTCATATGAAGAATTACACTTTTTTTCTAATGCTCAGCATTATGGGTTGATTTTTTGTGATTAATAGATACATTTATGCAGGTAACCAAACCTTAATTTGATGGTAGCATTTGTCCAAAGCCTGGTTGTTGCTTCTTGAAGAGTATTCCTTTTAGCTAAAACTCTTTTTATCCACTGTGGTTGTTAATTTCTTAAATTTCCTTTTCTAACACTGTGTTAATGGGAAAAAAAAATTCAAAATCAGGCAGTCCCTGCTACCATCCACTCTACTGGAAGCAGGTGGAAGACAGATGGAGGTTACTGGGGAGTCCCAGTATGCAGCAATTTACTTCTGTACAGCTCCAACAGAACACAAGCCTTGCTTATAAATGCTGTTAAAGCTCAGTATCTCTAAAACAGTCAAAAAAGCTCTTGCCTGGCCCTCGAATTGCTGAAAGAGTACATTGTAGGGTAATTTGCTATAGAGATATCTTGAAATAATTTCTGTGTATTCACTGTTAGTTGGTCTTTCTAAAGCAATCCTATTATCAGGATGCAAATTTGTTGTATGGACAAGGCTCAAATGAGGTTCAGGACTGAATTTTTGTCTTTTCACTGCATGTTTTAGAGGTTCAGTCAGTGCTTTATCAATCAAGGTTTTATGAAAGTGAAAATAACTTCTTTATTATTTCCTTTAAGTGTATTAGTTTTTACTACCTGACCAGTCCTCAGCTTGCCACATCACCCCTTAATACTAATTTCTCTTTTAGATGTATCCTGGCAAGTCAACATTTTAGATTCACAAATAGCTCTCTATTAACTTCTGCTAAATCTGTTGCATAATCTTCTGTGTAATGCAGTGGTATTGATCACTAAAAAGATTAGGTAGATCTTTATGTTTTCAGACACTTTCAAAAATTGTTTGGTCAAGTTAGTAAGACTGAAACTGTAGTACAATTTGTCATCTAAAATGGCAATAAGTCATTCAGAGTTAAGGATGTAACATTCCTGGATGTGTTTTATGAGATTCTTTTAATCAGTGGCTGTGCCAGTGGCTTCCTGTGGGTCAGCAGTGATTTTATTTCATGACAGGTCTTAGCTCTTTAAAAAAAAAAAAAGAAAAATGGTTGCCAATCTGCATTATCTTTCTTGCTTTAAAAAAGTGGTGATTCATATTATCCATTCCTAAGACACCTCTTAGGATTTGCTGTGGCTGTGGGAGGAGTTCAGCTGAGAGAGTCCTTCAGACGGAAACTGCCAAAGCTTGCTACTTTAATCATTATTCCTAGTGCAAGTTACAGGCTTAAGCCTATTATTAGCTTGCATACAAAAAAACCTCCTAAATATATAATTTGACAACCAACTCCTACAAATTACCCATTATCCATTTCTTTTAAAACTGTGAGCACTTCTGTATTAAGGCCAGTTTCATGCTTGCTCTTAGTCACTGTCATGGGGCTCTGTGTTAATTTGACTGGAGCTGGCAGATGCAGAGTGTGCTGCTTATTGTGCTTGACAGAACCTCATCAGAGGTTAGTTTGCAAAGAAATCATACAGCATTTGTTTTCAGAGAAGCAGACTTTGGGTTCAAGTGTTTTCCTTTCCTTGCATTCACTCAATGGCCAGCTGCACAAGTGTCTCTCCAATTTTAGGGCTGTACTTCTGTTTGGATCTCCAGGTTTAAACCTGAGCCTCCAAGCTGAAATGCCTGGCTGAGATTTCAAAACCCACTAAAGAACAGGAGTAAGTTTTTTCTTTGTTTTTCCATTCTTAAGTACAGCCTATTCTGTCAGAAGTTCGTGTGTGGTATAGGACTGCTGTTTTATTCAGAAAGTCCTTATCTGACATTCAGTCCTTAGCTGAATGGAGTCTGGGGACAAAGAGTTACTTTCCTCTGTCCAAGGAAAGTGAAGGAATACTTCCAAGTGTTTCTTCTTTTGTTTTCCTGCATAATGGTATAAAAGATTTCTTTTACAACCCATGGATTGAGTTCAAGGCTGCTCAATAGCATGTCTGGCTCTGGCCTTTCATGTTTTTCAACACAAAGGAAATGAGAAGGGGGCTAGGGATGCTTACTTCTGCAAGTTAGTCCAAACCCAAGAGCTGGATGCTCAGAATTCAGCAGGCTGATGTGAGAGACTGCAGGTCACGAGGCTGGGACAGTGTCATGCTGGGACAGGTCACAGTGAAAGACTCAGTGATACTACTGAAGGCTAGATCTCCTTCTGTGTAAATCTCTCCTAGAAGATCCTCTTTGGGATCATGGCTATTCTTTATCAGCAGAGGCTGGCTGGCTGTGTCTGACATCTGAATGACAGCATGGTTCAGACCCTGAGCTACCTTACTCTGCATGGGGAGCACAAGGTGGGAGCCTCTGGATGAGGCTCTGTTTACACAGCAGACACCAACTGAAGAATAAATGGTAAAAAAGCAGTGGATAGTGGAGTGTGCCAGGGAAAGTTCATTTCTTAATGTCCTGGGTTGATGCTGAATTGTATCCCCATTTGTCTGTTTAGCTTAGAAATAAGTTTTGTACCTTTAAAACTGGATCTGAGAGTGAAGGTGAAGTGGTGGAATGTCCGAGGCAAATTTGCCCTAAACCAGGACACTTCAGTTCTTCTTCAGTTTCCCCATGCTGGAGAAAGGAAAGCTGTGAACCAAGCTCACTGTACTGGAAATAGCTGCCTGGTGCCTGATTGAGCTGCTCAGAGGTAAGAAAAGAGTGGTTAAAGGTCAAGGGGATGGCAAGCCTTTAGCAAGGGTTGAAAGGTATAAAAGGTCCTGGTAGCACTTACTCATTTGAAAGGAGAAGATTGAGTCCTGACACTGACATTGGCTGGATCATTGGAAACACTGAACACGTTTTGAGAGTTCTGATGCCACCTGCTTTAAGAGGGAACTTCTGTGTTCCATTCTAAGGCAGTGTTGCCATTTATTTCAAGTGCTGACTGTAATGGCTGAGAAAGCTATCGAAAATTTGTGCCTAACAGAGCAAATAATTGCATAAGGATCAAGCCTGTAATCACTCTAAATAAAAACTGGAACATTTGAACTTGAAAACAGAGAATTCTGCTTGTTAAATCTCTCCTTAGTTAATGATCATTGACATTACCATTGGATTATAAAGACTAACATTTCTCTCTGATAATTTTTTGTTCCCTTCCATACTGCAGAGGTAGTGGGTAGAATCAAGTAATGCAAGGAACAAGAAGTGACCAGCAAAAGTCCCTTTTCAACCTGTATTCCTATTGGAAAATAACGGTGTCCAGAAGCAGGCTAGGATGATTTCTAGAGATCAGCTTCAATTTTCTGTGGATTTGAACCAAATTAAGAAAAAACTCATTCTAGGTGCCACCATTAGGATTGTAAAAGTGAGGAGAATCCTACTGTGTTTAACCACGTGAATAAACTAAGCTTTATATCTTCCCTGATAAAAAGAGTCTGAGCTTGTGATTTTGATATTGACTTTTTTTTTTTTAGCAGAATGGCTGTAGTAGATTGGAAAGAAAATTGAACTGTGAAATCATGGCTGATGCACATATTCCAGTCTCCATCCCAGGATTTACCAAGCAGCAGTTGTGTGCTGACTCTCTGTAGCAGGTATTATAGTTAGACAGTGCCTTTGGAAACAGCAAAATAAGTTAAATGTAGACATTCAAAACCTCTGAATATATTTAGGTGGAGAGCAGTAATGAGGTGAGAAAGGATAAACAGTAGTGCAGACACTGCAGAGGTACTGTTTGTTCCAAATAGTTGAAGTGAGAAGTCAGCTGGTCTCTTGTGGAGTACTTAACATCCAGTGCAGTGTGCTGGTTCCTTTTCCATGCAATCCCCAACTGCTGTCCTTAGTCCTGGCCTTTGTGTGGGAAGTAGTATCTGTTGAAGCAATTTTGTAAAAAAAATCTGTTAAACTGGGACAGAATTACAAGGAAATTTTTATAATCCATTTACTCCTGATTTATTACTTCATGAAGCAAAGAAGTAACCCAAACACATCATGTCCTCAAGAGGTTTGTCTTTAAAACTTGACTAAAATGTTAAATTTTGAAGCATTTGAGATTTTTTTTCCTAATTACATTTACTGGCCCTAATAGAAAAAGTAAAAGATGAAATAATAACATTAGGGCATTTTGTTGAAGAGGAATCCTAATCTGGTTTGTGTTGCAAAATGAGCTGTTGGTGCTTTACACTGTATTTGGGGAGGAACTGGGGTTGGAATATAGCTTTAAATTGGGTAATGGAGTCTTGGACTCTCTTGTAATGGCTGTCACCAACTATGACACTTGTGTCCCATTTTAATTTTACTGAAAAACTGGATGTAACACAAATCTTTCAGTTTGACCTCCTTTTTTGATCTTTATCTTTGGGAGACTCAGAGAAAACCTGGAAGTGAGACTATAAATTAGAGCGAACCTTGCTAATGAGACCTGGTTACTTACATTCATTTGCATGTCTTCAGTGGTGAGGTGAAATTTACTTAAACTCTGAATTCTCTCCCCATGTGAAGACCTTTTATTTTATCTCTCATATCCAAGGTCACAGCACGGATTATGGGTTGGCATTTTTAATAGCTTGTAAAATACTGTATTTTAATTTCTGTTATTATCCTAATTTGTCTTCACTTGCTTTTAAAGGCTCAGTTGACAAGCAAAGTAGGGTGACAGTCCCTAGGAATTTTTGTTATTACCATTTTTTGTTTAATGCAAAGAAGCTCCAGTGTGTTTGACTTCCACAGTTAGTGAAAATCTTTTTTGTGTGCACTGTTCACACTGGGTACAAGTCAGGATATATGCTTTGGACACTTCCAGACTGGGGTAGTTCTTTCCACCTGATCTGAAGGGTGTTGTATCTTATTCAGAAAGCCCTATGCCATTAAAGGATCACACTCAATATTGTTCACTCATATGACTTACATGTCATCAATTGTTTTGCAGCCTCAAGGCCATTTTACACATGGTTGGACAGTTAAATGTTTAAAATGATTTTGGGAAGGGCCAGGAGCTATAAGAGTCATTGGATTCCTTACTATTGTGTTTGAAATGTTACAAGCAGCAGTTGTGTCCTGTGTATCTGAGGAATGTGGGTAGGTCAGATAATGCAGCCGAGGGCGGAGGGGCGGGTTGGAAGTTCCTCTGTGACAAGACCTCATTAGCAATACACAGTGCAGCCTCGGTTAAGCCTGCTGGCAAATGTGCCATCTGCTTGCAAACAGTCTTGCATCCTGCCAGACCTGTGTTCAAAGGCATCCCTTAGATCTGTCCGAGCATCCGAGTGCCGAGAACACGCTCACGGAGGTGACAGTTGTGATCACAGGGAGCATCACACAGGGATCACCGAGGTGTGAATAAACTCTACAAAAAAGGAAGCAAAACCCACACATAATATAAAATTAATCTGGGAGTTCTGTGAAGTTATTCCAAGAAAACATATGTACAGCATAGTAGCACTCAGGTGAAGTAAGCAAAAAGAGGCTTCAGTTATGGCAAGTAAAGTAAGTGGTGGAGATTATGGATACATACTCTCATGCCTGGGAGCTGAGACTAGTTGAAAATAAATGAGTTTTATGAAGACATTTCTCCAAGAGCAGATGATTGTGTAGTGGTTTCCTGAAGCCTCACTACAGCTTTGCATTTATAAATCCCTGTTGTCAGGAGTAAGATATTGAACCAAATAGCTGACTAGCCCAATCTGATATTCCAGATCTATTTTGGAAAAAAAGGAGGCTGAGCAGAAGGATACTGCAGTGTAAGTGGTGATAGCAGAAAATTGTGTTTAATGAAAAAGTTATTTAGGGTTCATATTGGAAGGACATGGAACGAAGCATTTTTATTGCAGATAAGAAAATGCATAAAGCACAAAAAAGCATTGTTTAACTGTGTGGAAGATTGAAGTTAAGCATTTGAGATTTTAATGAGTCAGGAATACGGAGCACAAATACACTGATGTTTCAATTTAGAAATGTTTTGCTGTTTTCTTTCTTTGGCTGAAATGCTGTGCCGTATGTGAATTCTAAAAATACCACTCTCAAGTCCTGTTGTCAAAATAGTTTTCCTTTAAAACAGCACATAACAAACTGGCATTTTCACTATCCGAAATTACGTTTGTGTGTAATTATACATTTTAACTATGCAATCTGAACTTATGTTAGGAGCCATGAAAGGTAGGTTTGCACAGTGCAGTCAGTCTGTCTGCAGGGCTTTGCTCACCTGCTTTGCCAGTTAATAGAGGCTGCTCTCCATGTGATGGTGTTTCACTTTGAGTAGAGGCTCTCTGTGAAATGTTAGGGACAGAAATAGGAACGGAGTTGGCAAATTTAGAACTAGTGATATTTTAGGGTGAGGTCTTTTTTTGTTTCACTCACAGTCATTTCATGTGTAGAAGCTTTAGAAACTTGGTGGTGTTGTTGATGGTGGTGGTTTGGGGTGTGTTTGTTTGATGCAGAGCTGTAGCCCTGTGTTTAGGTCTTTGGTTTTCCCAGCTGCTCACTGAGGCCCTGTACACACTGGAGGGATCAATGCTGTGTTCTGGGCTTGTAGGAGTGAGCTTTGTGACAGCAAGTTATGACCAGAGAGAGAATATTTCACCAAATTATTCTCCAGCAGTGAAATTCCCATAAAAATATCACAGGGATAATTTTTTCTTTACCTGTGTGTAAAGAAAATCTACCTGTCTATATAAAAAAATGTATTTTTAAGGGAAAAAAATCCCTCTCTGCTTATCAAAGGTTTTTGGTGAAAGACTGTAACCCCCTTATTATGTTTCAGGTCCAGTTATTTCTTTCCCTTCCTTTTAAAATTGAATAATCTGTGTTGTCACTCCTAATTCTGTACAACAATGCAGGTCCTGTTTCAATCCTATTTAGAACAATAAGATATCCAATTTGCTGCTAAATGGCTTGACAGACTGTTTAGTTCTCCATGAGCTCCAAGTGAGTGTCAGACCTTCCAACGTCGTATTTGTATGTCAGCTGCAATTTTATAGATACTCTTTACTCCTGTAAGTATATAAACACATTAGATGGCAAAGAGAAAGTGTTTGTTGGTATTGTCTTCTGGAAAGAAAGGCAATTCAATGTTTACAAAACTTGCATGTCAATAAGACAGAATTATTAATGTTTTATTTTTGTAAAGAGAGACTTGAAATTGTTTCAGCTTCAGAACAGAAGAATTGCATCATAAAATCCTGACACTAAATTAGGAAAGGATTATGCTGAAGAGAAAGCCCCATTCATTACTCAGAAATCCTATCATAGACAGAGGGAGAAAATCGTTACCGTTGGCTGAACGGGCTGGAGATTTTGTGCATGATGTATTGCACCGTTTTATGACAGATGCTCATTGTTTAGTGACTTTTATACTTCAGCTAAATTTGTGCAGCTTACTTTGCTAACAAAGAGTAATTATTAGAGTTAATATGCCGTCAGCAATGCACATTATAGGCTTACTGGATTTGAGAGCTTATTTAACATTTTTAAGAAAACCAAAACCTTTTATTGAAATAGGTGTATTTTCCTTTTCTCCACCTACGAAATAGTAAGCAAACAAATGTAAAAATGCAGGAAGAGGGAAATTGGCAAACTAATTCTTTGAAAAGAAATCAGATTGTTTGTGACTTGTACAGCTACTGTCTAACACAGTGCCTGATGATCATAATTGGTCTTTCAAACAATATATACAAATTAATTGACATTTCTATCTGGCATTCGTCTAAGATGTAAATATGGGCTTTGATTGCAATTCAAATTAGTCTGAAATTTAATATCTGGCTATAATCAGAATTGCTAAAGATGTCTAGCTAATTTAATTGACATAATTGTTATAACATCTCTAATTTTATGTTGATGTCTGAGGTAATGACTGCTGAGTCACCTCTGCTTTGGGAGGCTTTTAAAATAAAAATGAGCTTACACAGGACTCAGTTGAAAATGTAAAAAAAGAGTTTATATCAGTTTTTCTCTCTCTTTCGGTAGGTTGCTGGAGGGGAATGAATGAAATCTGGAGGTGTACAGCGGTATACCAGCCCTATCATTCTCTAGTAAAGATCAGCTTGAAAAAGCAAATGGCTCATTTATTGGACTGAATCATTGTTACTTATTTACAGGACCAAAATAGTTTCCTTCACATAAAAAAAGCCTTCAGCAAGTTCTCCTCAGATAGGAGGATTTATTTATGAAGTCTCTCTGGGATAATGTGGGATGATTCACTGTTTTTGCTACTTGCCAAAAATGACTCCAACAGATTAGGAGAATTTAAGCTATTGTAAGTACTGGATAACTTGTTAAAGTAAGCCAGGGACCTAATTCAGCTGGAAGTGCCGAAGGACAGTTAAAAATCTACCTGCTGGAGACAGCTTGCTGGTGGCAGGCTGTGCTGGTTGGCTGCTGGCACCCCTGCATTGCCACAACCTGTCCAAGCTACTTGGGTGGGAGTGACTTTCCAGTGCAGAAATGAGGACTCTGTCATTCCCCAGCCCTCAGTCTGATGCAAAAGCTTAAAAATTTTCTTAAGTCGGCTGGAGTAGAGCTGAACATCGGTTTCTGAGCTAAAATTGTCTTGATTACTTGACCGTAGAGATCTGTCTCCTGACTTTGACTTCACCCCATGTCTCCAGCTGAGGACAAATGCGTGATTGTGTGTGGAAGATGAGAAACCAAACTGACTGCTTAATTCAGGATGTGCAGACAGACAGACCCTGTTCCGGATTTGGGGAGGAGGGCAGTGGGGGGAAGCTGGAGAAGCAGTGGGAAGAGAGGAGCTGTTGGCAGTTGTGCAGCTCTGGGGGCTGTGGGCACTACAGGCTGTGCCTGAGGTGTGGCTGAGTGCACAAACCAGTGCTCAGGAGGCAGTCATTTATCTGACTAAAAGCTGGGGTATTAGTGTCTTCAGTTCTGTGAATGTTTTATGTTTTAACCCTTGAAAGGTGAAGATTCAGGAGAAAGGTAGTGATTGTCAAGATTTATTTTATCCATGTTCTGTGTCTGTCTGGATTCCATTTGCAGAAGGTTTCTCATTTCTAGTGGACTACTTGAGTTTAGGCTTTATGTGCTGCTTTCAAAAATCATATGTTCTCTAGCAACATAATGGTTGTCTAACAAGCTATCCATCCTGCTGCTCTTGGATTTTCAGTAAGCTTTTCAAATGTCTAAGAAGATAAGGTTTTCCTTAGAATAGAAATTATCTTCCTCACTCTAGTCGGGTGCCTTTTTCTCTTTTCTGATTTGGCAAGTGCCAGCAGATGATACCAGATGTGAGAAGATCCATTCACTACCTTGTCAAAGATGTAGGGTTTTTGCAAACAGTAGGATATACCCAGGCTGCAGTGAACAGTGGTTTGGGTCACCTCTGGCCTTGTTAGAGGGCATGGTCACACTGTGGGCAAACCATCCCACCTCCATGCTTTTGTAGGTGCTATAGAGGGGCTGTATGCCATGTATTATTTGGATATTGTTTTAAAATGGGAAGAGTGGATTAATATTCCCCAGGGAACAGCAGGGGAGGTGTGCTGATGTCTCCATCTGCTTGTGTCCCTCCCTGAGAGATGAACCTTGTCGTGCTCAGGAGCAGTGTTGTCACAGAGGTAACCATCATTGCTCTGACATCAGGTGTCTAATAATAACTGCCTGGCAAGTCATCCTCTCTTCTGCTTCACCCACTCTTAGTCACTATACCAGTTTCTGTAGGCTACAAGTAGTAGGCTATTTATTAAAAGTAGTAACTAGTGAAAAATGGTTTTCTTAATCAAGTTTCTCCTGCCAAGAATGTAAAATCAGACCAATTTTAGGTGCTTTGAATCTTGTCCAAGTCAGATTACTTGGCAACTCGTGCTACCTCAGCTGCTTCCATACCTTCCACTCACATTCCAGGTGCTGAGGAGCACTATTTGAAAATTTGTTGTTATTAAAACTAATACTTCAAAATTCTTTGTAAGGGAATAAAGGTATTTGGGTAGCATCCTCCCTGTATTCCATCCACATCTGGCACTGCATTGCGTGGTAGAGAGTCTTCGTTTACTCTGAAGGAGGGGGTCAAGGTTATCTGAGAATAAATCACCCTCTTCCTTGTCCCTCTCACCTCAGCTTTACCCATGGAAGTGCCGAGGGGAAGCATGAAACTGCTGAAAGCCTGCCTGTAGGCACAGGGGTTTGTGGTTTTTCTGACCTTGTTGACTTAACAGGTCAGTAGCTGTGCTTATCCCAGTTTTCTAGGTAAGCTCACTTGTCCCCAAGTTCTTGCAGGAATGTGACATTTCGTTTCCTTTTTATAACCTGTCACTGATTGACAAGCTCTTTGCATGGGGGAGCTGTTCTGACAGCAGGGGAACAGCAAAGCCAAGCACCCTCTGCTTCCCACACGGGCTGGAACTTGTCCTGCCTTCCGGGAAGGACGGAGAACTGGGAATGCCCTGGAGAGCTGCCTTGAATGGGATCCAGAAATGTGGGTTTGTAGCAAAAAATACCTTTCTAATTTAGTTTGTTCAATTTGTAGGTCAATATCTTGCTAACAAAAAAAAGAAAAAGAATTGTAGAGATTGGGAGTTTCCCAGTGGAAGATTATTTGTGAATATAAAAGCTAATGCTGCTGTTACTCATTGCTCAGAAGCAATGACAATTTTTGATACCACATGGCAATTTTAAGTGGAAGCTGCCTAATGCCCTGGACACTCCATCATCTTATCTATGTAGGTTTGTCAGCGTGCTAATTTATGGGAATGTTCCTCTTTAACTTCTGCACCATCCTTTCCCTGCATTCATTTTTTGGTTTTCGGTATGAACTCATGTTTTTATGGACTATAACAGGAGAGGGAGCACAAATTAAAAAATTTAAATTTTAGAGTTTTTCCTCCAAATTGGTTTATGCTCTGTGTTTCTGGGCCAGCTCCTTGTCTGTTAAAACTGAAGAGTAGACTTGCTGCTTCCATGGGGATCATAATTTTATTGGTCTTTCTGTTAGGTACATGACATTTTAAAAATAATTGTATTATCAAAGTTATTTCTGGAGTATTTCTCTTTTTGTCAGGGCATTTTGTGCCTCAGTGCACAGTTATATTTTTTCTTCTAACTTATCATCTTTTGTTCATTCCAACTATATTGCTAAAGTGTTTCTGTTCACAAATTAAAAGGGAGAAGTATCATTAAGTAGTCTTAGGAAGATGCCAGTGTTGAGCTTTGAAACAATCTTATACTACTGGAAAAGTAGAGATACTTGGCTGAAGTTGGGGAAGAGCAGGGTTGGAGGTAAGAGTTTGGATTAGCCTTTTTTGCCATCTACCTTCTTTCAGCCACCTTTTGTACCTCTGAGATTCAGGGCTGCTCTTTGGTGCAGAATGGGTGTGTTTGACTGATGAGCTGGCTAGTTGGAGGAACGTAATTTTAAAAACTATCTGCACTGAAACAGCTGGAAAACATCTTTCTCAGTCCAGTTTCGAGAAAGAGTAATAGATGTATTTGACAGCATTGATATTTCACTACCACTTCCTGTCAGTCATTAAAATTTATGGAAAAAATGGTGCAGGGAAACTCCAGGACATAAATGGGACTTAAGTGTCCATGGAAGAGACAGACGAGAGAAGGGGATGTACTTGTGGCTGTGTGAGCATGCTTGGATAAAGGACCATGATGGAGAATCTGGGTCTGCTGGTCTGAGTGCCTGGAGGGTACTGAGTTGGTTTATATTTTATTTATTGGATTGCTTTTGTGAAAGAGGAGGTGTATTTTTATATTGTGTGGTATTGTGGGGCTACATTATAAATATTTTATTGGAGGTGTAAAATATCATATAGCAGTAATTTCATATTTCTTTGTTGAATAGTCTGTCTTCTGGGGATGTTAATAGTTGTTGCTGGTGTTTGATTATTTTACTTTAATAGATAGTCTGGAGTTTTAAAAATCTTATGAGACCTGTTGTAAGTTTTCTGCCTGAGAGTTTGCTGCTCCCTTCCTCCCTTATAGCCACACTGCTTGGCAGCTGTTCAGCCTCAGTGGTGCTTGCTGGTGGGTGAGATGGCCATACAAACTGCAGGGATCAGACAGCTGAGACAGGCACCTAAGACCACTGTCCTTTTAGTCCAGGATCAGGCAGTGAAGGTTTATTTTTACTTTCTTTTAGGTTTTCTGAATTTTGACTTCTGTCTGTGACATGAAGAAGGTGGGGCTGACCTGATGGGGGAGTAAATAAGCTGGAGCCAGGCTCTTCTCATGGTATCCAGTGGCAGGACAAGAGGCAATGGGCACAATCTGAAATTTAGGAAATTCTGCTAAAGGACAGTAAACAAAGTAGAGAGATCTCCATCCTTAGGGAGATCAACTAGTCATAGTCCTGTGCAATTTGCCCCAATCAGTTCTGTTTAGGGTAGAGGGGTGGACTAGGTTGTCCCCAAGATCCCTGCTGACCCCAATTCCTTTGTGATTTGGGGAATTTATACAAAGAGCTCATGTGGGGGCTACCAGATGCTGGTAAATATGAATGCAGCATTCACTTAGATCTCTGAGCAAAAGAGTTGCAGGGATGTTAGTGAGTCAGTTGGCAGCATAGCTTGTACAGCCTATTTATATGGACATCCCTAAAAGTATTCTACTTACTGTCCATTACTTTAGGATATGTTCATACAAGTTTGAGAAACTCTTCTTAAGTAGGTGTAGGGAAAATTCTTTCCTGTTTCAGGATGTGAATCGTCTTGCACTGCCCAAAATTAGGAAGACTCTCCACCCATAGAAATATTCTTGAATCTATATCCTTCCTAACCCCTTTGGTTGCTCACATTATCACCACACAGGTTAATGTTAGCTATTTACACACAAAGGGGAAAATCGTGCACCAGGACTGAATAAAGTGAAAGTTTTCAGTTCTTTGAGCTGCAGATTCCTTGTTGCTGTTTTCAGTCACAGGAAGAGATGTATTGGATCTGACAAGCCCAGCATGTTCCTGGCCAGCACAGATAGTGTTAGGAAGGGGTAAGCACAGGGCAGTGCTTCCCTGGTGAATCCCTGAACTTCCCGCAGTTGGCCCAGCCGGAGGCTTTCCGGGCTGTTAGCTTGGTCATCTTGGTCAATAGTCAGTGATGAACTTACTTCCCCTGAATTTTTTCCATAAAACCATTTATACTTTTGGCCTCTGCAGCATAGAGTTTCACAATTTAATGATTTTGTTTGTGTGGAAAGGTCCTTCCTTTTGTTTTAGTTTGATTTTTTTTAACCCACTGAACAATAATTTCTGTGAAACCCCATGAGTTTTTTGCCTTTACAAGACAGAGGATAATAATTCCAAAAGTTAGATAAAATATGAAACTGCTAGAGAAAGTATCCTCAACCAGGCAGACTTTTGGCTTCATCCTGTGTAACAGTTCATTCATTCCTGCAAATAATTAGATGAAATTCCTGTAAAGTCTTGTAAGTAGTTCTTAAAGAAAGTGATATTCCAGGCAATTGGGCAGCTCCAGTTTTTGCATTGACTTCCTGTCTCTCTGAGAGTACATTAATATTTGTTGCGTTTTTGCCTTTTAACCACTCTTCAACATTTAAATGAAGTATCTCAGTAGGTGACAGCATCCAAAAACCAGCACAGAGCCAGAAGAGTTGTACAGTTTGAGAAATTCAGTACATCTATATCTGAAGGATTCAGGCTTTGTTTGAACAATAGGGAATTAAAATGTTCCCGATTTTCTATGTATTGTTTCTCTCTTAAGCTTCCTACAGTGACTTTGAGATGTGAAGAGGTGGTGTGAGAAATTCAGGCAGTTACAAAATATCTCAAAGGTTAAAAAATTGAAACTTATTCATGGCTATTTCTGTTCTGACTCCAAAATGACTGAAGAAAATAAGAGCAAGAGATTAGGAAATGGCATTTAAGAACAGATTCACCCAAAAAAGGGAGTTGCAAATTTTACAGTTTGCTTTCTCTTCTCTGGGATGTGTTTTAATAGAGAATATGCATTCCTGTTCCCCATGCTTTTAACAGGTGTTATATCACTGTACTTTTTACAGAGGTCTTATAAATATAAGAAGAAAATTGCTGTGTGAAAACTGATGAGATCTTTCAGAATGTCACACTCAAAATCTGCTTTAATAGCCAGATACCAGGTGGAGTTCAACAGCAATGACAGCAGGAAGGGAATTCATCTGGGTCTTACTGCAATTAGTTTTCAAGCAGATATTTTTTTAATTATAAATATCCAGGATTTTTTTATAATTAAAAAATATTCAGGCATATATGGAGAAGGGTATGTTGGTGGTGTGGGTTTGAAAAAGTTAGAAATCTATTCATGATCTTGACAAAACAAAGAAACCTCATACTTGATGGAATACCTCTGTTATACCAAAAGTTTCTTAGTTTATGGTTATCTGATCATAAGCAAATATAACTGTCCTAGTTTTTGATTTTGACTTGAGATGGAAAAACTGATGTAAGTCTGTGAGAGAAAAGATATTTCTCCTTTTCTGGCCTCTCATCATCCTCCCACCCACAGCCCCCCAAGTGTGATTTTGTTGGGGTTACTTGAGTCTATTGTTCTGTGTAGTACTTGTGTTTACCTTACTGGAGAATAGTGGGAAAAAGAAATACCCAGTGTTTGAACTGTGTCTGTTGTCTTTGCAAGTTCGATTATACTGTGTAATTTCTTTCAGCTAGCCAGTTTGTTAATGAAGGCTTCAAGTGAGGTTATTTACAGCTGTGGTACAGGGGAATGTTTAAGGTAGCATTTTCCTACATTGATTTGAGTCAGTGCTGCACTTCATACAGCTTGGCTGTTGCACTGTTGCAATGTACACAGCTTTAGAGATGTGTATGTTGTAATAGGTTCATTGTCTATGGCCACTGGATCTTATTTTTTTCAATTTACACTGCTGCTGCTTCTCCTAAGGAATAACCAGTGTTTATGTTGCAACTTCTTCCTGTATAGTTAATTGTAGAGTTTTAGTATTGACTCCAGGGAGTCTAAATGGCAAAACAGAAGGCTAAAAGGAAAAACAAGCTTCATTAGGTGATTGCCAGAGGTGGAATTACACTAATTACACTATTGTTATTAGGGTAGAAATAGTATTAAAAAAGTTACATCATGTCAGTGTATGTCCAATCAGGAGAACTCTATTTGTGAGATAGCTTTGGTTCCTATTTGTACATACTATGGAAATATGGTATCTAAAAAGTGAAGTTATGTTTTCAAGATTGTTTGAAAGTATGGGATTAAGCAGCAAGATTAATTCTGGATAGGATCAATTCATAAGGTTGACATGAGCCAACTGGGTTTTCTAAATCCAATGTTTTTCTCCATAAGATGCAATTTAAGGATTGTGTATTTTCACAGGCCCTTTGCAATCAGATTTTTAACTCCTAATTGCGCTGCTTTCCCATACAGATTGCCACTGAGACTCTAAAATGTGTCATGAGGAAAGATTTGAGCTAAATATAGCATGTCCTCTTCATTTGGAAACGAAGGCACAGGAACATAAATGTGTAAATGACTACTTTGATGCAGAGCAGGAGAGTTACTGAATGGCTGCCCTTCCTCCCTCCTTGCTCCCTTTCTGAGCTGTCTTGCTGCCTCTCCTGCTTGTGCACTGTGAGTCACACTGATGTCATTCCCCACGCTGGCAAAGCAAGATTCGGCAGATCCGTGACTCTTTCTATTTTGGGATTTACAGATTTGGGGTTTGGTAGCTTTGTATACATCTGAATACAGGAGTAGCAGGTTTGCTGTTGTGATAGCCCCCAATGACTTCATATGTCCCACAAGTGATGTCTTTCCCATCAGGAACACCAAATGATGACATTTTCTTGAAGTTTTTCCTCTTCCCCTGCCAACTCCTCATTAAAGCTTTTCATTAATGGGGATAAAGCTTTATCAGTTAAGAACTGTCAATAAAACAGAGCACTCCAAAGCCTGGAGGTTGCTGTTCTGGAGGCTCCTGTGTGTTGTGAGAGCTCCAACCCCTGCTGTGTTTCTCCCTGCAAGGATCATTTCTTTATTGAAATGGTGATGATCCCAAGGGAACTGGAGATTTCTGTTTCAAATACCTTTTCTGCAGAGGTTTGTCATACTGTGCTGCTTTTTGAAAGTGAAATTGGACATATTACCAGCTCTGTTGAAAGTGAGAATGCAAGTTGCTGAAGCCTAAAATTACTCACCGTGATGAAAAAGAATTTTTATTAAAGGAAAACAGTGCTGTTTCTTTTGTGGTGTGCAAGGTTTAATGACTGATGCATCAGCTATGAAAAATCTTCAGTTTCCAGATCTGCTGGAAAAACTGGCATATTGCAGTTGGCCTAGATGATCTTTGTAGTTCCCTTCCCAATGAACCTACCCTATCCTATCCTATCCTATCCTATCCTATCCTATCCTATCCTATCCTGTCCTGTCCTGTCCTGTCCTGTCCTGTCCTGTCCTGTCCTGTCCTGTCCATCTCCTCCCATCCAACACATTCCCTACTCCTCCTCTTTTGTAGTTATAACTAAAGATATTGCAAACTAGTTTTTACATTGAACTAACCACATTTTCAACTATCAGCAGGTTGCCATAACTGTAATTTATTTTCCCCAAAGTGGTAGGAATGTAGCCCATACGTGCATGCAAATTCTGTGTAACGTTCCTGAAGGAGGAATGTCTCTTTCCATCTTGGATTTTGTTGAAGTGTTGGGTGTCTGTCAAGCTCACTTTTGCCCAATGGCTAAAACTCCTTGAGCCCCCTGCTTTGCCCTGTGTAAGTCTGACCGTAACAGGACCCCTTAGGGATTAGTTTACTCACAACACACAATAAAATGGGTTGTGACTACACCTGAATGTTAATGGCAGCTGTAATAAAACATCGGCATTTCTCACTTATTAAAGACCTTTTCAATAGCTTGGAGATGTAAATAATTTTGTATATATGCTATAATAAAAATATTGCTGCCTTCTACTTTTTGATCATGTAATACAAGTAATGAGACAGAAGTCAGAAGCTGCAACCAAAGGTAATATAACTAAGTAGTTCTTGTATTTTAAAGTCATAACTTATGGAGATGTAAACAGTTTAGTCTTTTGAATATGACTTCTTACATACTGGAAATGGAAAAATTTACTGAACATAATGTGGCTAAAATTATCTAAAGCATGTGGCATGCACTGCAAGAGGAAAGGAGTTAATTGACCAAAAGACTTCAACAGGGTCTGTATACGGCATTTAAACTTTTATAACCTCTGAATTTTGGATGCTGTTTAGTGTGCGCCTAATTGATTTTCATTCAGTGAAGATAAAAATTCAATGTGGAAAAGTTTATTGCAGTAATCTTGTAATAAGAACATAACTACAGACAGAGCTGATCAGTATTTAAGGAATACACTTTTAATTCACTGTGTAGGTTGAAAGAATGAGGCTGGGTTGGAAAGTTAGAGTCAATAGCTCAGATAACAAAACTCTTTCTGATTGCTGCTTCCTTTTTGGTGTTAGTTAGAATTTTGAAATTACGTTGTCTGTATCTCAGACCAATGACAGGAAAACCAGGGAAGATCAGTGGTGATGATTTTAAATTGACCTTTTTATTGCTCCTCAGGAGTAGTATTGGTGCCACACTCTGATGGGGAAACTTGGCCATGCAAAATTGTGGCCATTCTTTCCTTGGTTACATTTGTACAGGACCACACGCTTACTTGGGATTATTCAAGTGTAGGTGGCTGTAATGAGAATTGAATTCTCTGTCTTTTGCAATGCAAAATGCTTGTGTGTGGTGAGATGTAACAGTGTCAAAAGTCTCCTTGTTATCCAAAGTAAGTGAAACAGATTTTCTTGTTAAGACATAAAAGTCAGCATTAGAACCAACGTGTTTACCGTGTGATTAAGAAGTTTCTCAACAAAAGTTTTGTTTTTGCTTAGTGAAAGGAACTTCACAATGGATTAATAGCATTAAAACTAAGGCTATGGAAAACAGTTTTAATACCAAAATAATTGTTTAAATAGAGACTTAATTACAGTGATTAGTGTAGTTCTTATTGAGTGATAATACATTCCAACTCAAAATTTTTACTGGGTTTTAAGTATTACTGTGTAACTATGCACAGTAAGGGTTACTTTGTTTGAAAATGATGTTTTGTGGTAAGAAAGTAAAAGACGAATTGGATTCATATGTTTCTAGTATTTTTGTTTCATATAAGTTACCTTGAGAATGGGATGCCCAGTGGAGTTCACAAGGGCGTTTCCCTGGCGGTCCAGAATTGAATGAAGAATGACTTCTGCTTTATTTCAGTTTATGACTACTGATGTATGACTACCCCATGTTTTCTGGGTAATGCTGCAGTTTTTTATTTCTCCAGGGCAGGATGTTCTCCAGAATAGGAGGCTTTTAGATGCTTCTTAAAGGGTCAGGTTTTGCATATTGCATGGCAATGGATTAGGGTTTGGGCAACTCTTTCCTTCCATATGCTGCATATCTGTTGTTAATAAATATTGTGGTAGCTGTGATAAAGACAGAGGTGTCCATTCTGTCACAAGTGCCAGTGTGTTCCCAGTGGGGTGGTTTGTTACGCTTCATCTTTGCCAGTTTTAAACACTTCTTAAATTCCTTGGCCAGTTGTTCCTGACCTCTATTTTCATTTTATAATTGCATTTTTTAGCAGAGTGGGCCCCATGTAATAAGCATTAAGAATAGGTTCACTACAGAGTTTAAATAACAATGTTTGGAAGAAAGACATCGCCTTTTTTCCATGCAACTCATTGGAATAATTTTGTGCATCAGAAAAAAAAGTCTTGGGTCTCAAAGTGATGGTGTCTCCTGTGGGCTGAGTTCAAGGTTGTGACCAGCAGGCTGCAATGATGGCCAGTTTTGGCAGAAATAAAAAATTTACCAGGATTTTTCTTTACTGTGATTTTATTTATGTTCTGACTATTACGTGTGAACAGCTAAGCCATGATTCTGCTTAAATTTAAACTTACCAATATTCCCACTGGCTGAAATGAGACTGCCCATGCTTAAGTGAAATGTAGGCATTGGTGTTCCCAGAGCGGGAAGATAGTGGAAAATGCTCTCCTGCATTTGCTGTTTCATGCTGAAAAGGAGAGGGTGGTCTCAAAAAAGTAACCAGAACACTAACAGCTGCAGTATATTTAATTCTAGAATGAACATAACCATAACCATCTTACTCAAGTAATACTGTATATTTAATTAAGTTGACTGCAACAATTTATGACACAAACTATAACCATTGGACACATCAGATTAAATGCTGCATTTTATAATGGCACATTTGTTAATTATTTATAAACCTTTGTTGTAAATATTAATGAAATTTCTGGTTATATGTATATATATTTAATTCAGAAGTGTATGTACTTAATCTTTTGTCTTTTACTTTATGCTGGGCATAAATTAAATATCTTGGACTCTGTATGTCAGGAGGTAAGCTTGCCCTCCTTCAGTTTCACACTATTTAAATAAAGGGAATTGGCTTTTTGTATTTTGTTAAACTTTTACAAGAATTCAGAATTTAGGAGTAACATTTCACACAATGGTTTCAAAAGAAAGCTTGGAGAACCTTGGTTGAGTAAAGTTCATATATGAAAAGAGCAGGAGATCTGAAAAGTTATTGATCTTGGCGATGCTTTCTCTAAGAACTGAGCAAAAGGTAATTAGTGATCTGGAAAATACCTGGCAATTAAAAATGGTCAGAGCTCCTCAAGCAGAGGCATGGAAGTTTATATTCAGCAGTTGAGTCAAATGGAATGGGACCGTGGCTTGGGTGGCTGCTCCTTTTCCTGGATAATGCCTGAAGGGAGCAGATGAGGCAGCACGGCTCACAGCTTCACATTCAGCTTTAGGCTGGGTTTCCTTAACTTTCCTTTCTTGGAAAGAATGTCTTAGCTAAAGGCAAGTCAGAAAATATACCCTGAGATCAGAGCTGCTTTATCCTGATAATTTTAGTAGCAGGACCTAGATATGTCTTTCTCTTTCTCATGGATGTTGTAGTTGTGAGATGGAGACACACTTAATACCATAAATAGTGATGAAAGCTCTTCACAGAATCCCCAGTATACAGCTGTATTTTATTTTAACACACCCAGGAGTTGTCATTGTGTATGTTTTTGTGGAAATCTTTTTTAATAAGAACTGTATTTGAGAATAATAACCCCAACATTATTAACCTCCAAATAACCTGATTGTCATGTAAGACAGATGACAGCTTATGCCTAATGTTATTTTTTCAGACATTTCAACTATGCAAAAAGAAGTATCTCCAAAACCCAATGTATATAGTTGCTGATGTGCCTGGGGGATTGCAATGCTTACTGCCTTAGTGTATTAATGTATGTAGTTCAAATTCTCTTTATTGTTAACTTGCCAAAAATGTAGCAATTCTAAGTCATTAACAATGGACAGTCGATTTGCATATTGGCACAGGGTTATGGTCTTGGGCCAGACTGTGCAGCTGAGGAGCTGGTCTGGTCTCTGTGGCATTAGTAATTGAGATGTTACAGAGTTTCACAGATAAGAGCTGTCTGGATCCACACACTGGAACCTGAAATGTTTTTTGTGAAGAGTAATTTTTACCTCTTTGATCACTGAGGCAATTAAACCCCTGATTTTACAGTTACAGATAGTTAGCTGTGCCATTTTTGACATCTGTGTTATGTCCATTGTTGCAAGGGGCTCTTGTGTTTTAGCAAGCTTGTTTGACTACATCCTTGTCATTAAATATGATGTCTTTTTTTTGTTTTTTGATTTAAATATAGAGGTGGCTGAGCAGTAGGCCCTGATACAAGTGATGCAACCTGTTCTCCCTTCCCCTGGACCACCCAAAAAGCCTGCCTTGCATTGCCACACTATCCTATCCATGTCAGGAAGTTTCAGGATATCCTGCAGGAGGAGATGGCCTGAGTTCCATCTACTCCTCTTTACATCAGGCTGAGGGCCTGCAAGAGCAGAGGAGGTTTGATTCTTCATATGCATCCCAATTATCAGTCTTGAGGGGTGTGTCCTTGCACAGGGTGAGCCCTCTGCCCCCAGGTGGGTTATGCTCCCTCAACCTGCTGTTCCTCCAGGCTGATTCAGTGCTATGTTTGTCATGGCATTCAAATCTTGGTGTTTATAAAGGTTTACTAAACACTTGAAATTTATTTACTATGTGATAAGACACATTTTTCTTCCTGCCTGGCTTTCACTGCATAGATTAGTGTTTTGCCAGGGGTATTGAAACACTTCATTATTTAAGCAGAGTGTTACTTTATAATGTATTCAAGCTGGTGCAAGACCTGTTTTAATGCTATCAAATCCTGGTGCATGGTGATGGATTCATTCCTACCCGACAGAAGAAATCTTCCCATTTCCTGAACCTTTATGTGCAATCTGGGAATTTAAATTAAAGAAGTCTGTCAGGACCTTTGAAACAAAGTAGTATTTGTTGCCACCAGTGTCAATGGTTTCCTTCAAGGGACTTTCAGGTTTACTGGCTGCTACATTGTCAGCTTCATTCCCTCCCCCTTGTCTTCTTAGTACATCTTTTATGGTTTCTATCTAAGTTGTTTATTAGGTAGGAGTATACTGCCATAGGTGTGTAAGAGATCTAGTCTTGCTAAGCCAACTTGGGCATTTTTCTGATCTGCAGATAATAAATGGTGTAGATCTTTTAATTACAGGAAAGTGTAGTTCAAACCACTGCTGTTGAGTGTTGTGGAAAGTAAGAGGCTGGGGTAGTCATAAGAGTTTACAATATAAATAGACATGAGAAATAAAAGCTGGTACATGAGATGCATTATTATTTCCCCCAGCTACAAACAGGGTCAAAAATAAAATGATATATCTAGTGTGAGCTACCTCAGTGACATTTGAGGTGAGACAGAAGGAGCCCTATCATTATGTGAACGGTTCTAATTACTCTCTCCTGATGGAGCAATATAGATGTGCAGTGCTGATTTTTATTTATGTTTAATACAGTCAGTGTCAGGCCCAGTCACTCCAGTTTATTATATAAAAATATAAAAAGAAGCCATTTTATTCCCAAGATGTTACATTGCAGGGTCAGAAAAAGTCCTGATGAGCAGACATCGCAGAGGAGGAGGCAGGGTAAGAAAGGTGTGTGTATTGTAGTGTTGACAGATCTCATGGCTGCACAAGAGTCACTCTCAAACCACAGGAAGCACTTGGCATCTTGCAGGATAAGGCCTCTCCAGGTCATCACTCAAATAATATCCTCCCTATTGTACTGGTGATAAATGTCTTTTGCGTGCAGAAGAAGCACTCAAGAAGCAGCTCCACTGCTGTTGGTAAGAAATGCAGGTGCTCAGCATCTTTGAATTATTAATTTCAAAAGAATGAAATGCAGAATACCTGTGGTTTTTGTTGTACTGTTTAATTTATCTAACCTGCATGCATCCTTCCATCTGTTTCTTGAAAATACGTGTAAATATGCTGTATACTGACTGTCCTGTCAGCTGCTGTGACATTGCAGAAGCATAATTGTGTAAGCTTGTGGGGGCAATATTCTCCATATAGAAACACCCAGAAGCACTGTGTGGTGATAGCTAGGGCCCCTGTATGAAGCTGTTTGTGTGACAGCAAACTGTGCCAAGCTTTGGAGGTTACCTGCTTCTTGCTGTAGGATCACCCAGATCACCCAGGAATGAAGGCACCACAGTGTGGTTTGTCATAAGCTGGGATTTTCATGCATTCCTGCTACTTGGACAGAAATTTCCAGTCCAACACATTAGAGCTTGTATTGCATGCAGAATTTAACTTAAAAAAAAAATTGGTATTGAAACAAAATGTTTCTGTTTTGGTATCTCCCTTCTGTGTATTTTTGAAAGGTGAATATAGAACACAAAAGAGATTTCCCATAGAACTGGTTGTGATAACTCAGCCCTGTGTAGCAGTGGAGCTGAAAGGGTCTGTTCATTTCTTACACTGACCCTGATGGGTCCTGGCAGCAGAGTGGAGAATCAGCTTAGTTTATTTTGGCTAATGGCTGCACAGAGGTCTTGGGCTGGCTCTGTCAGAGCTGCTGAAGCTGTGAATCATCTTGTGTAAGATTAGATAGCAGTTTGGGTGTCTGCCTCTGATCAAATCATTATAAGATCCCAATGTAATCAAAGGAAAAGAACAGTTTTTTCTTGGACACAATTCACCTGATCTTTTTTTTAGACATCTGAGGGTCACGGGAGTTGTAGCCCAGGAGTGTCTGTCTCTAACCATTGTCTAGGAGTGGAAACCAGATTAATGAGATGGATTAATTTGACAAACCTGAGACGTCCTAGCCAGAGAATCTCACTACTGATATTTGCAAGGTTTCTGATCAGGCCCCAGATGGATTGATTCAGTGACTCTTTCTACTGCCAAACAATGGAAAAATGGGACAGGAATTCTGACTAGAACTTCTATGTATTCTAGAAATCTAAGTAACCTGATAAGTGGATTTTAGTAAAAGTTATTTTAAGTACTGTATATATAACCAGCAAGGTAGAAAAGAATGATTTTTTTTTAAATACATGGCTTTTCGTGCAAGAAAGAATAGATTCCTTTGTTACAGCTGGAATAGGATTTGTTTGTTATAATCAGAATAAGTCCTTTTACTTTGGACTTCAGGGGCCTTTCAGTTCCAAAAGCAGCTTTTACAGCTTTTACAGCTATCCAGCTCCAGACTGTCAGTCTGTGGATAGATAGTTCACAGACACCAGACACCACTCTGATGCAGGGAGGTACCATGGCTGATTCTCTTGCAAGACCTGCTTAGTAGAAGGGAAAACAAGAAAAGTCAGAGCCTTTTTTCATGGCTGGACTGCATTTCAGATAATTTCCAGGTATGTTCTATTCCTGGATTCCAAACATGTCTAGAAAAGAAATGGAATGAACCAACACATTCCCTGTTCCAGATTTGCTGGGAGCTGTTTTGGTCAACATACCTAAAAAGGCCCATCCCTCTGGGATGCCACTCCAGATGGGCCATGTTGGATCCTCCCTCCAGGGGAAGCTGTCCATGCATGTCCATGGCATGAGGGCCATGGACAGGGACAGCATCAGGGTCATCTGGGGAGCCTTTCCTCTCATCTCCATTTCATTCTGCACCCAAAGGTCTGTGACCGGTTACTGATGTTGAGAGGGCAGCAATGGCTTCAGTGCAATTAAAGTTCATTTTACAGCCCTTTACTTTCAGTTTGCGGGGTTGTATCTTCTTGTAGGAACAGAAGTTTCTTACAAGGTATTTCCATCTTTATATGGTGGAAATGTTTTGCATATTGCCCAGAAATAAATGAAGCTTTAGGCATTGAGTCAAGCATCCCTATAGGTGCTTGTAAGATTGCTCCTGAACACTGCTGTGCTCCTGTTCAGGATTGCTGATTGTTCCTGATACTGCTGCCTGCAGTATCTTGAAGTACCAGTTGCTCACTAGGTAAATCGTATTGGTACTTTGGTATCGTATTTTCTCAGATCTACAGAAGGCATCCTAGTTTCCTGGCATTCAAAATTAAATCTGCCTTGGTTGTCTTCATTTAAACTCCATGGCAGGCACCAGCCCACTGCTTAATTTACATTTCCATGTGATATTTAAAGAAGAAACATTTTTCCCTGGATGAAGTTTTCTGCTAGCATAGAGCTGAATTATTTTTGTTTCATTACAGAAATATTTTTATTGACTTCATTGGGACAATTTAGTATCAGTGAAACACACAGGATTTGGCTTGTAAGCAGCAGAATGTAACATGCAATGCAACTTAAACAAAAATGCAGATTTGTAGATCTTTTTGTCCTTTTGAGCTCTAGACTATGCTAATTTAACTAGTGTTTCATCTTGTATTGATTACAGTGCCTTTAGATTTTAATGAACATTTGCATCCTTGGCATTTCAGCTTTGGGAAGCTAAATGCCTTTAATTGGCAAACAAATTCATTTAAGGGTTATTGGTTTATTTGTTTACCAAGATGGTTTTTGTTTTTAAGTCAGTCTTTCAGCCATTCACAATTGTTCTCTGAGCTGGCATCCCTTGAACACAAGAAATCACTGAAGGCCATCTGTATCTCTTCCTGACTTGAACGAGACTGTTGTACAGTAACTAGATCCTTTTGAAGAGCTTCTGGCCCATCTCCTTAAAAAATGGCAAGGATTGGAACAGGGGAAATCAAAAAGAATGAGATTATAATTGGCACTTTATGAGCACTTGTGAGGTTTTGTGTAAACTCTGTAGCTGCAGCAGGCTGAGCATGGTCAGGTGGGAGAGGAGTAGAATAATATGTTTTGGATGAAGAAATGTTACATAATTCTCTACAAAAAAAAGGGTTGGAACCAGAGATGCTGCAGCACAGTGGATTGTTTATGCCTGAATTGTAGTAGCTGTACACAGTGGAGATTTTTTGGACTTGAGCTTATATTTGTCTTGTATGTTTGAACTTCCCAACCATGATGTTGAAATGCTAGTAAAAATGCTTGGTTCAGAATGCCTTTTGAGTTCCACATTACACTAAATTTGCCCTAGATTTGTCCTAGATAAGTCAAACTAAACTACTGAAACCAGGGAGGCTTAGGGGGTTGCCTTCATAAATGATATCATTGTGACAGCAGACTTTTTCAAGTTAATACTAATTCTGACCAGTTGAAAAAAACCTGTATTAAATGCGACTTAATTATGCAAATTATTCACATAATTGAAAACACAATAAGGGCCTGGTGCCATTCTGTGGCTTTTAGTGGTTGAAGTAATTCATTTTAGGATTTGTGCTGGTCCTTTTTTGTTTTGAAGGTGCTTCCAAGATCTGGGCTGTTGATCAAGAGGAAGAGAAAAAGGATTCAGTGATTGAGAATTGTGTTCTCCTGCTGGTACCTGATTTTGTCCCTTTGAGTATCTGTGGGAATTCACCTGCTGTCCTTCCCCTTGGATTTGTGTCAGCTGCAGGAACGGGTGAGAGGAGTGGGACCTTCATCCATATCTGTCTTCAGAAAAGAGGCTGTGTTGTGCATCTGCCTTGGCAGTCAGTTGGAGACCAGAAACCAGTGGCATTTTTTTCAGCTGGCAAAGGTTGGGAACGTGGCATTGAACTCAGCTGCTGGAGGAGAGAAACAGCTTCGGTAGCAATGCCTCCCCATAATGACCCAAATTAGGTTTTTTTGGCGTCAGAGTTGTGTTTACTCAGCCAGAACAGGGGCCATACAACTGGGTCTTTGTCTCTGTAAAAGAAGGAAAGCTGTCACTTCTCAGGTTGACCTTGGTCCCCCCAGACTAGATGCAGGTGATGGGAATGGAGGGCACAGTAACCTTTTCAGACAAGTTCTCCAAGCTTTGTCTGGTAGAGTATAATGGTAAGCAGCCTCTTATGAAGAACATTTTTGTTGGTGGTGTTCAAAGGTACTTTTCTTGCAGCCCACCAATGTGACTCATTAGTAGGATTGCTGTTTTAGCCTGTTCTGACTCTTTAAAAGGAGCTAATAAAAACTTCTCTAAAACCCCTTGTGTGTTTAGACTGGTCATTTCAGTAGTAGAGCTCTTATTTGTTTGATAAAATGAACATATGAAGTAAATGCAAAGACTGAAGAAGGCCAGGGGAGCGGTTTGTTGGTAACAGAGCCAGCAGGGTTTCCCTCAGAGTAAAGTTCCGAGCAGCACTCACATGTGAATGTTTGTTATTTTGTGCTGCTTCACTCTTGTTGTTTGGACACAGAAGGTCTTGTATCCTGGGATGGGACATGCACTGATTCTGGCTCACCATTGCAAAACTCTTGAAGCAGCAGTAAACTTGTGGTTTCTGCACCTGTCTTCATGGATTCGTGCCCAGAACCTGTAGTTAATGTGAGTCCTTGTGTGTCTAATTTGCCTTGAAAAATTAGACTTTCACCCCAGAATGCACTTGGTGCAACATTCAAAACAGCCCCTGCAGGGCTGCAGCCCTTGACGGGGTGGGATCAATACACAGTGTGAGCTGGTGGCACCAACTCCACGCTCTCATGTGGGACAGCAGCACTGGCTCCCTGGGTGGCTTCTTGGCCTGCTTTTGCCTGTGTGCCCTGCACTGGTTGCACATCCATCAAGAAATCCCAGGTACTTGTATTTGCTCTGTGGTAGGTCTCTGTCTCCAGCCATCCCATGTGGCCTTGTGGTGACAGCACGAGGCAGAAACAATGCAAGGAGTGTGTTCTGGCAGCTGTCCTAAAATCCTTCCTAGAAAGAATGTGAAATTGCTTGTCAAGGAGACAGATGGGATTTGCAGGCTGCTGGGCACAGGTAGTGCGTGGGCTCTCCCTGAGCGCAGCCGCCAGGTCCCGGTGACGGCCTGGAGCTCCCAGAAGCTGGCTGGTACTCTGTGGGTATCGTCCATGGCCATTTCCTGGGAGGCATCTTTTAAGCTGGTGTGTCCTAAAAGGCTTCTGGAAAGCACATGCATAGCAATGTCACTCAGAATTGCAGTAACCAGCTTTGTCAGCCTCTTCTTGCAGATGGCTTTGGTCCACATGACAGGTGATGAATGTGGGTATGGACAAGGAAGGGTTAAAGGATATAGAAGATGTTGAAGAGTTGGAGCCTGACTTCCCAGTGGGTTGTTGTCATTCATTACACTGTATAATTGGTATGAATTTATGAATACTCTGAACTTACTTACCAAATTAAGAAATAATAGGAAGTATGATGCAGACAAACCAGAACAAGTTGTCAGGAGAGATGACTGAAAAATACTAAGATTCAATCTTGTACTCTAGTGTTAAACATGAGAATTTTTTTAAGAGTTAAACAGCAATAGCTATGGAATATTTGACCAGCAGCTTTGTCTGCGTAGCTGACACTAAATGCCAGCTGAACTCTGATTGTGATTTTATGCTTTCTGGGAAGAGTTGAATTGGGAACCTGCCAGGCCCTGAAGACAGAGATAGTAGGATTCGTTTTCCAGAACCAATTTCTGGGAATATTGGTCAAGAAAATATGTGGCAAGTTGTATGTACTCACCATGATGTTGTAATAAGGGGATTCTGTTTTAACAGGATTTTTGCAGTCTTTTTAGGAGTTAAAGGTCACCATGGCCTCAAGGTAATGAGGTTTTGCTCTTGGTTTCTTTTCAGCTGGGATTTCACCATGTGAGTTAATTGTTGTATTTGGTGAGGATGAAATAGTGCACACAAGTACCAACTACCTTAAACTTAATGCAGTCATGTTTTATTTTAACGAAGGATCATTTCAATGCTTGGGTAACTCCGATTGCCAAACCTATTAAGTCCTTGCCCAAAGTGGATCATGAGACTATGTTTATGAAATTTATGTTTATGAAGTAGAACTACTTTGAAATAGTATACCAGGTGATTTTCCTGATTTTTCCCAACATATTTTTCTTTGTCTCTGTGCTATAATGTAGACTACAAAAGTGATATGAATTTGGATTTCACTTTTATCACCTGGAGCTGGAAAGTAGAGCTTATGTAACCGAGAGGCAGAATAATTGAAGGAGCAGTACAACTGCTGAGATACACAGTGCTTGATGTCGTTTGTGATAAATGTAGCTAATTATTTTGCTTTTAGTGGTGAAATTAATATAATCTGTCTGCAGTGTTGATCTAGACAAATGCAGTTATAATGTTTTGTTCAACTCAGACCTTACCATTAGCAGATTTCTTTTGCATATTGTTGAGGAGGAAAATCAGCTTCCCTGGTCCTTATGTAATGGATTCATGCTGCAAGTCTGAGTTGGTCACTGATCCTGCTCAAGCAGGAGATAGGCATTTGGGCATCTAAAAAGCCTTTTATTTTTCCCAATCTATTCATACAAATAATATATTAGATTGCAGAGATGGTATTGTCGCTGTTGAAGTTAAAAAGTTGGCTGAGTGTTAGGGTTGTTGGCATGCACCTAATGCCATTCTCATTTAAATTTTCTAACCCAGGGCGACGCACACATGTCCAGGCCCCACAGCAGTGACAGAAATGTGCTCCTGTGGGCTGGCAGATCCCTCTTTGGAGGAGGGCTCCGGCAGTGCTTGGCAGCAGGTTGGGTGCTGTGCGCTCCTCCGCGGCTCCCGGGTTGTCATGGGGATGTGTTTTCAGCTGGTGAGCTGAAGCAGAAGGGAGTTGCACTTCAACCAGTGAATCAGATCTTACAAATGCTGCAACAATATCACATAAAGGTTTGGAGGCTTCATAATTTTAGGCAGCTCTTAAGAATAACTTTTTTTTATCAGGCATGTTGTCTTAATATGAGACCTGAGGATTTTTTTTTCTCTTTCCTTCTGAAGGAAAAATATTGCCTCCTCTAGCTCACATATTTCCAGTTTTGCAGTGCTGACCAATCTTACTTGAACATGCTTTTGTTTTCATGATCAACATGCAAGGTCTTCTGCCTTTCCCTGCTTCTTTTTCCAGTTCAGAAGCTGAAGCTAATCAACAGTGTAGGGGCAAAAGAAGACAACTCTAAACTGATTCAAAGTGTATCAGCATCAATCCATCAGAAAGGAAATCTCAAATCCATGAAACTATTACAGAAGCTCTGGACTAATTTCCTTTCTTCAGTCCCACTGAAATAATTTCTTTAGTGTTGCCTGAATATTCAATCAAACTGAAAATAAATCTCAGTACTGTTTTATTGTAACAGAAATCTTGCTTTCATTTTTTTCTATTAGAAAGAGAAGCAGGTTTCAGATTTTCCAAAAATAAGGCCAGAAGAGTTTTTCTTGCATGTTATGGGTATATCATAATATCCACTTTAATTACATATTAAATTGAGAAGGCAAGTATTTAAAAGTGAAACAGTATGATTTTTATTTTGAATAACTTAAGGCTTTTTGATGCCTTTGGAAAGCATCAGCAAATCCATTTACAAAATAACTCTTGATTACTGTCTGTCAAGTCATCTTTTCCTTTCAGAGAAGCAATCTTAACTTGATTTCACTTTTGTTCTTGTGACCACTAAGCTGATTTCATCTTGCTAACAATATGCCATGTTATTACTGTACCATAAACCAAATTCCTTAAGTCTTGATATTCAGATAGTAATGGTATTCAACTTCCCAGGATTGTCAGAATTTATTTTTTTTATTTTGGAGATAGATACTTGGTAATACAACAAGGTCATTATTGAAACCATCTAAGAGCTACTCCTGAAAAATGCAGTCAGTTCATTTAGCTCTCCATGCCACGGAAATGTTTGAACAGCAACACACAAAAATAATTGCTATAACCTAATCTCTTCCATTATCTAAGGCAGAAAAAAAACTTCTTACTAACCTCTGTACCAATCCCTTGAATATGGGATGAAGAATTTTAACCAAGTATCAATAGCTTGAACTCAGTTTTCACTAAACCATTAGCATTTGGGCTAAAAATGCTGTCTCTTACATCTCAGCTTTGCAGCTGCATTTCAAGTCCCCCCAGGGAGATGAAGAGTGAGGGCTGTTGAGAATGCTGTGGAGATTCACACTTTGCCCCAAACTCTGTGACAGGTGAGGAGCAGAACCCTGGAGTTGCCTGTATTAGACTTTCCCCATCTTTCTGGTTCTGAGGCCACAATTAAGTTTTATTTTAAAACAAGTTTCTTTTCAAAACAAACACAGCTGGAATGGTTTTTTATGACCCTTTTCTGTGTTTGTAAAATTTGTATTTCTGGCTGTTCAAATGTTATAGGAAAACGGCCAAAATTCCTTTAACTTGTTTTCTGGCAGTATCTTTGTGCCTCGTAGGAACTCTTGTGTTTTCTTGTCACTGCAGAAACCATTAAATAGTGGATTTGGAATGATTCAGTTAACCATCCTTCTGAAGTAGATACAGGTTTCATGGAGTGGGATTAGGAATCTGAAGAGTAGACATAATAACTGAAGGTCATATTTGATCTGTCCCTTTTTTCTGGAAGCGGATCTGTTCTGGATCCCAAACCAACCGAATGCATGGATGCATTGAATGCTCTTGGTGCTTTCTTTTGTGGAGGTTTTGATTTCCTTGGCAAAGTCAATTTTGCTTATGTGATACATATAGACAGCTCTGGGACTCTGAGATGAACTGATCAGAAATGTGTGTTGAAAGTACAGTAGTTTATATGGGTTATGAAGAAAAGATGAAGTCACTACTGTATGAAGTAAAGGGCCAGAATGCAGGAGGTAACTTTGTATGTGCTTGACTGTGGAGTAGAGAACCATCATTAATTGACAAATTTGCTGAGTCTTGAGTACTGGTGACAGTGTCATCATCTGAGATGGAGCCCAGTAGCTTGGAAAAATGTAAAAATCATTTTCTTCTCATTCTACAACAATAATAATTTCATTGATTTCCATAAGTATAACTTAGCATAAAGCTGAAGTGAAATAATGATTTTTCTCTTTTGCTTCCTATAATTGCTCATGTTTAACCAAAACTTGGATATTTGCAAAGTGGTGATTCAATGCAGGGAGGAAGTGCAGTAGAGAGAGTGCTCATATTTGTAGGAAACTGCTTTGAAATCTGCATTTTCTGTGTTGATGGAAAGATACTTCTTTACCCCTTTCTTGGTGAACTAAGCAGTGATTGGAAGGAAGTGGGAGAACTGTTCTTTACTACAATTTTTCCCCCTTTTCTCCCTTGTCTTGTTTTCTAGCCAATTGAAACAAGGTTTTATCAGTGCATGGTACCAATTGGAAACTTCTGAAGCTTTTTATGTCTTGCAAATGTCCTCCCACATCTCTTTCTTCCCCCGCGAGCACGGAGGAGAATGAGAAAAAAAGTGAGCAACACATTTAGGTAGGGGATGGTTTAACAACCTTTTTTTTCTGAATAAAAGCAACATTTGATTTCTTTCACAGCAAATGGCTTTAGTATAATTTTTGGTAATATTATTAAAACTGTAAAAGAATGCTAGCTCATTTAAGCTAGAAGAACCCCACCAGCAGACTGGTTAACAGATCAAGGCAGTCAGCTGATGAGCCACATATGGCAGAAGCTACTGCATATGAATTGTTAATGATCTTCACTGAGGAAAATAACCTTCTTCCTGTTGGTATGGAGCCCAACTGGAGTGTGGAAAAATCCATTAAATGTATGAAGATTACAGTGAGTCAGAATTCATATCCTCTCTCAATAGGCTGTTGTGTGAAACAGTGATTTAGAAATATTTTCTGTTTTCTATAATATTCCTTGGTATCACTTGACCCTGATACACCACTAGTTGAAACACCATACCGAAGGCTGGATGCTTATCTGTGTGAGGCAGAACACAAAATGTGGGTTGTCTGCAGAAAGGTCTTTGCATGGCAGCATTTCACTTGCTGTGCCAGTGCTGGGCAAGAGACACTTGATCTCTCTTTTCCAAACCCTGTTCCACCTGCTGGCACCATACAGAAGGGTTTGGGTCTCCATGTCACCACTTAGAGTAGGTCACAGGGAGCAGCCTGGAAGTTCTGTCTTGCAGGTGAGTGAATCATGGTGGTTTAACAGTGCTGTTGTGTTTGAAATGAGATTCTCTGGGGAGAGAATTATAACTGCTTTTAGAGTTGTGATGTGGAGCAGCCCCCTCCTCTGTTGGTAACATCTGTGGCTTTGCAGGGAAATGTGGATGTGGCCAGCAAACCTTGTGGGTCCCTATGGAGCTTGCAGGAACAGGGTCTTGAATCCTGTGCCTTGGGAAAGCTTTGCTGTTGTTAACTCTTGCCTGGGTGTTTACCCTGGTCCTCTACTATACAGAGGTAGAAGTAAAGGAGAGAGTTAACAGTATGGAGTCCTCTCTGTCTTTCTCTGGCATTTGATACTCTTTCCACATGTGCCATCAAACATGTGCATGTTACTGGTGGGAAGCTGTGAGTGAGAAAAACTTCCCTATGCTCTGAGAAAAATGAACTTTACTATGGAATTACTGTTGCTAACTTTCTACTGTTGTTAACTTTCTAACTTTTGTATTCTGCTATTATCATTGTCATTATAGTGAAGGAATTGCAGTATGCTTGGTTGTAGGCCTAAAAGCAAGGGCTGTCTTCATTTTAGAGTAAAATGTTGTATACGAGAGCAACTTGCTCCTTCACTGTCAGTGCCACTGACTTTACTGTGCCTGAATGTGGGCTAAATGCAGGAGTTTCTTTTAGTAACCTGTGGAGCTGGGTGTGTGGGACCCCAGACAGGCAGGCAGCATAATGGGCAGCTGGCAGAAATGCCTGACCCAGATTGTCTCTGTCTCGTGTCACCGGTTCACTAATCTATTATACTTGCCAAAATATTTCAAGTACTGTAAATCTTCTCAGTGAAATTAAATGACAATGATAAAAGTTTTTCAGGGAGGTTTAAATTCATCATCTTTGAAGACTGTTTCAGTTAAATCTGCCCCTCTGTAATTTTTGGTTCTGTTTACAGCAGAACTGTTTTTGGACGAGGGAGGAAAGACTGGCGTAAAGGGGCCGCAAGTGCCAGCTTTCATTCCAACTCATCATCGTCAGGTACTAGAGGTTTGTTTGAAGAGAAAAACATCACTGCAAGGTTATCAGTTTAAGAAACAGAGAAAAAAAGTGGAATGCATGAAAACAGAAGAAGTTATTTCTAGAGCTGTAACATCAGCCCCATTTAGTGCATCTCTTAAACCCTTTCTTACATAACACCACAGGGTAAATTCAGCTCTGCAGAATTTGGCCTTCAGTAAATATTTTTAGATCTATTTATAGTTTGTTAATATGACAGGGTTAAATTGTTACAACAGAACTGCTTTCTCTCTGCAGCTTCAAGTATTGTCTGTTTATTTTGGGCAACAAAGGAATATTTAGCTTGAATTTTGCATCTTTTAGGATGGCAGTGGTAATGTGGTATTAGCATTTGGGCTAATGGTGCTGTGTATACTAGGGAGATTGAAGCTTTGATGGAGGTTTCAGCCCTGGCAGTCAAATTAAATGATAGTTTTATTTTTATCACTAAGGAGCACATCCCTACAACATGACTGTGAAGTTAATTTTCAGAGATCTGCACTCCCATTAAAACATACGCTTATCTGGCAGTAATTGTTTTCCCTGCATGGCTTCTTTTTAGATGGCCTACGGGCTATTTATGATAAAACTGTCAAAATTTTGTATCCTCCTGCTTTACAGATTGCTCTTGGCCAGGATGTATTTTAAGTCCTGCCTGTGGGTGTAACGTAGTTGTGCAGCCTCAGGTGAGAATCGGGGGAGGAGCCGTGACTCAGAGGTGAAGAGCAGGATTCATCAGCCTTCACTCAGACGCCCAGCTGTGAGGTGCCTCGCTCAGAACCAGTCCTTCTGGCTCTGGTTGTAGCCACCGGAGGGAAGAAGGCTCCTGCCAAGGGAGGCTCACCTGGGGCTCACCGTGCCCCTGGGGCAGTGCGTGGAGCTGCGAGGGCACCGGCTCCGGCACGGCCCCAGTGCAGCGTGGGCAGCGCCCGTGGGGACGGCCAGCAGGAGCCAAGGTGACCTTGCAGAGCTCATTACATTGACACGGGGGATTGCAGAAACAAATCATCAGCTGCACCATGTCAGAGGGCACCCTTGGGACTGGTGTCCGAGGTTCACACGTTGCCTCTGCCCACCTGTTTGCAGCTCAGGCCTGCCTTGATCTTTAATCCCCATTTCCTAGCTTGGATTTGAGAAGGTTGGGAAGGGAAACATGCAAATGTGCTTGGATTACGTGCCCCTTTAAGACTGTATTAGAGCTGTGAAAATCTAACTTTTGATCTTCTACCTCCATGTATTTTATCCTTGATGCTTTCACATGTTACAGAGGATGTAAGATAGAAGGAACTAGTGAAAGCATCGGGTGTTTGAAATATTTATCTCCAGTTTTATTTTTGTTATGTGGTAACACAGGTATTTTCAATTAAGCTTCCAAGTGTTTAATCTCCATAACAGATTGATTTGAGTTGATCTGCCAAGTTGGAAATTGTTTACTGTTATCTTTGTATCCATCATCAAAACTTCAGTGGTTCTCCATACTTTTAAATATTTTTGTTTGTAATGTGTATCTGATATGACTACAGTTTATCATGAACCTTCATTGCCTAGATAATGCTAAAAATGAGGGGGTTTTGGTGTCAGATGCAAATTTATGGCTAGCTCAGATAAAATAAAAATCTGTTGCTCACAACTAGGCTTTTAATTGGTCTTTTTGGCTACAGTATTGAAATGTATTTTATAGAGTTTCTGTCTCCAAGGCTTTAATCGAACATCACAAGTTGTAACACTCAATCCTTGATTCTGCAAAGAATGGTTACTGAAGAGGAATTACTCTAACAGGACTGTGAAAACAGTTTGCTTTGCTTTGTTTCTTCTCTACTTGAGGTTCAATTTTTGTAGTGTTTTAGAAGAATCCCAAAGAAGTTGTTTGTAATGTTTATTACATCATTTCTGCAAATTAGAGATTTTTTGTAAATTATTGCTTGAGCCATTAACACAAGCCTTGAGATGACAGACTGTGTAAAATTATTGCAGCTTATCAAGATTGCATATTAGATATTTCAGAAATCTGAATACTGTTGTTCTTCACCTTGGTCCCTTTAAGGACGCCTTTGACACTGATGTCACCGTAAGTGTGCACTGGCCTCCTGAAAGTTTCAGCCCTGAAACTCTGAGATCTGGAGCAGTGTGAAGTTCTGCATTGCCTTGTGACAGATCTGTTAGCTTAAGGCCAGTTGTAGGAAGCCACCAAAATCATGTTTTATCTAAATAATGGTAATTAACAAACATGTGTTTTACTTTCTTGGTATAGTGGTGTGAATGCAATTTTCTTCCCTTGCATATGAGTGTGTCAGGTTGTTACTCTGAGGAGAGCTTTTCCACTGTGGCATTTTGGCGTGGAGAGGAGAGACAAAAATTTTGCTTTGTGATCCAAATAAAACTCAGAGCAGCCCCGACATTGTGGCTTGGAGCAGTACAATACAAGTTTTAGGGCAATGTTTTTCACTAGGTACTTGTCCATGCAGAGGGAAAAACTGTGATGCACACTGGCACAGTTCCCTGGTGATGTATGTCTTGGTCTGAAAAGCAGAGAGGATTTTGATTTAGGCTTTGGTCTGGAGGCTAATTATTTTCTGTCTTCTGGGTGTTTATGCTCTGTGTTCCACTGTTCCCCTCCAGGCTCTTCTCTCCTGCCTAGTTTCATGGCATGCTGACTCTGTGCCAGGGTGCATCCCGATTCAAGACACCCCTATTCCTGCTGGACTGTGTTGCATACAGACACTTCAGATTTCCCAAAGGCCAGGGAAATCTCATTGGTCCCACTGGAGCTGGTGCAGGGTTGGCACCCAGGCTGTTGGTGAGTCCTGGCTGTGCCAGGTCAGGGTTGCCCTCCATGCAGGGTGCCACTATTGGCATGTGTTCAATTAACAGCTGTGCTTCATTATAAAGTTGACTGATTCCTTAACTCACTAAAGGACTGTAAGGTACACACTGTTAATTGTTACAGTGATGACTTAAAATACAGGAAACGCAGCAGTTGGGTATAATGCTGCTCATGCATGTTCTTTGCATCCTATTTTAATAGTTATGGCTGTTGAAAATAAACATCTATTTGAATGAAGCATTTTCTTCAGGCTACATAAAGTGATGTATTGAATGGCTTTTTGTTAAAATTTAATTACTGGTGTTCAAGGAGAAAAGAGTCAGCCATGTCAGAGCCATGGCTAAATAATACCTTAAAATGTACTTTACATGTATAATCTTCTGGCATTGTCATCACAAGTCTGTACTAATTAACCATTGCAGCATCTTAGGGAGTCAAGTTTGTACTTAAGATGGTTCTGTAAAATTGTTTTAGTTCTAAGCTTTACCAGTAACAACATCTGGGATCATTAAATGGGTACTAGGGGTGAACCTTGGTGAAGTCCATGGAGCGTCTTTGGGTTTGTGTGGGCTTCTTTTGCTCTCTAATTATTATTCTTTGCAAGTAAAATTAAAAGGGATCTGTAATTAAAATGTTCTGGTTTTGAGCTTTTGTCATCTTGAGTTGGTGGGCAGCTCTGCTGTATCTGCTTAGGTGACAGAAGTGTGGTTTGTGAAACCAGGGTAACTAAGGAGGCTGTCAGGGAGAGGGCTGGGAGAAGTCACTTGCTGCAGTAGAAAAAGAGAGTGATTTCTATATTCTGTGCAGAAACAACGTAATGGATCTAAATTTGGGTTCTGTTTTTCCTGTTTTCAAGACTAAAACCCTTTCCTCTCCATTCCTACTGCTCATCTGGACTCTCAGGGCAGATTCTACAACTGAACGCGCTGGCTGTGTCATTTCTGTGTTTATTTGCTGTGGAAATGAAGTGGAGCGAGTGAGTGCTCGTTGTTTTGCTCGGTGCCAATTCCTCCTGGTGAGATTAGGCGGGGGAGGATCGGCTGGGCAGAGATTTCCGTCGGCGGGGCCCTGCCTTGCCGGTTATTCCGTGACCCACATACGTCGGGCCCCTGTTGTGACACGTGATTCTTCAGCTCTTCGGGGGAAACCGATTGTGCACAAAGCTCCCTTTGAGATGGGAATAGATGAAAGGAGATGAAACAGCTGGTTTGGTTTTATCCCGTTCAGGTCAGATTTTTTTTGTAGTCATCGTGCAGCATTAATAGTAATAAAACCAGCTGTTGTATACCAGAAAACTTGCCATAAAAGGGACATAATTACAGAGGGGGCCAGTACTGTCATTTAATCTGTTATCACTTCAGAGCAGAGATCTTAAGTTATATGAAATGATGAATGGCTATGACATTACTATTAAAGTATTTCCATTGATTGCTTTTGTGCTTGAAGGGGGAGGCAGAGATCATCCTTGATCCTGGAGTGTCATACAGGCATACTTGAATGTATGCATAAAAAACCACCTCCTGTCACAGGGATAAATGATTGATAACTTAACTTGAGGTTTTAGTACAAAGAGAAAAAGCCTGGAGCAGTCAAGGATCAGCAAAACCAGGAAGGTGTGAAGTCCATAGTGGAGAGAGAGAAACAGATACCTGGTGGGTGGAAGGAAAGGGTGTAGGCTGTGAAATAAAATAAAAACTCCAAGCCAATACATTGGCCAGACCCTTCTGCAGCTCTCCAACTTGTACCCTTTGGCAACTAGTAACAAAACCATGGAGGATCACTGGTACCAATTTTGCTGGGGTAATTTTTTTAATGAAAAGCATAATAAATTCAGCAGTTGAGTACAGCACTTGTACTGCACACAGGAATCTGGATTCATGTGAGCCAATTACGGAAGACTGATGCAAATCAAGATTTGATTGTAGATATGTTTTAAACCAATATTAGCTATATTTCACCTAATCCTCTCCCGAGTTATGTCTGTTACTCTTTTATTCTGGGATATTAATAGATGTTCTGCAGCAGGATATTTAGGATAAGGCCTTCAAGTGAAGTCTGGGAATTTTGTGCTAAGAGTGTTAATATCACTGATTCTCTGTATAAGATTCATAACAATCTGATTCCTTCAAATATGTCTACCAGTTCTTTGACTTCACTCTTATTTTGGGAATTCAGTAAGTATCTAAAAGTTCAGGAAGAGATGAATCATACCTGACTTGTTTGCAAATGCACATTGAGATCACCTATAAAGTTTTCTAAGCCAGTTGTCTACATGTAAACTAAACTAAACTCCTAGTTAAGGAATTAACTTCACTGGATTTTGACCTCACCCCACCACATTTTTTTTTTCTTTGAAGAACTGAATATGAGTTGTAATATCTTATTATTTTCCAACTTCTAGAATTTTGTAGTAATTTCATTTTGTGTTGTCAAGCATCGAGACAAAGCTCTACTTTTAGGTTAGATGAGAAATCATAAGGGCAGCCAGAAATGTGATTTTGAGATCTAGCTCTGCTTTCATGTTATTTTAGGGGCATTTTTGAACTCTGGTCCATACTGTCTGTAATCCCCACCTGCCTTGTGCAGGTGGTGGCAGAGCTCCTCTAAGAAAGTTGTTGAGCTACTGTTCCTGTCTGATGTTAGTCAAGTGGAATTGAAAACAATACAATGATTAATAAAAGGATTAAATCTGCTATCACGTAAAGAACTCCAGAGAAGTATTGGTGTGTATTTAAACTTAATGTGCTTAGCTTTGCCAGAGTTTGGTTTGTATTTTAGATCACAGGGTAGACCAGCTATTGCTGGAGGTTTTAAGAGCTTTTTAATAAGAAAAAAACAGAAAGAGACATAAAATCTACTTCTTTTATTATTTGTCTGTAATGCATGTGATGATTGCCGTCAAACTCAAATGGAATGTTATTATTTGTAACTTGTATCTGTTACCTGACCCGTTAGCTGAGTCAATGTTTCCTGGCTATCGAAATTCTTCTGTGATCAGTCCTGCAGCAGCACTGATGCAACCCCCAGGGCTCCTTCCCCAGCAGCTCCGGGGTGTGGCTCGGACAGGGGGCACCTGCTGGGCTGAGGCAGGGAGGGAAGTGTACAGGGACAAAGGGGCCTTTTCTTTTAGTGCCATCCCCATATTGATGAAGCAAACTTGAGATTGTTAATCACCTGTAAATTATGCAAAGCAGGATATTAGCTGAATGTATGGCTGTTTTATAGGTAGCTTCAGTGCCAGCTGCTGTTTCAGGTCATTGGTTTCCTACATCTGCCAAGTTATAACCTGAAAAACTTCTTTACTTGTACGTGGGTAATATGAGCCATGTAGCTACATAATGGTCACAGGGGTGTGTGTGGGAAGGTGTACGTGTGTTTATGGATATAAAGTAAATATTTATGCTAGCAACACCAACTCAGTTTCAAGTAGAACAGAGAAAGCTCACTGGCATCTTGTATTGACTGTGAAACTGTTGTGGAAAGATTTCATTTATTGCATATGTCCTATTTGCCCTAAATGCAAACTGGCCAACTTATGACATATCCAGAGAGGGAAGAGGGCAGGGCAGGCACAGGTAAGTTTCTTGGACTCCAGGAATGAAGAAACAGGATCTTTCGCCAGCTGGGGCAGGGCTGTGTTGCAAAATGGCATGCAAAGAGTCCCAGCAATGGTTAGGAGAAAAAGCCTAGATGTTAACTTACATTGATTGTTCAATTTGCTACTCTGAAAATTTGTCATGTTTTCCATCTCTTTTCCTGAGGCTTTTCCCCGTTTACTTGTTTTAATCTCCCTCTTCCATCAATCCCTGCTGAGTGTAAATTGTCTTTTAATATCAGAACAATGAAAAAATAAACTTAGCTGTACCTAAATTTTTTTCTTTTAATAATCTTATTTCTTCCTCCTGCGCAACCATTAATGTGTATCCCGTTTGGTGAGTGAATGTTTTATTCACTCCGTAGTGCTAAAGAGCTGGTCTAGACTCTAGAGGGATTTAAACAAAATGATTTAAATACTTTTTTTCTTTTTTAAGAAGATAGTCTTCAAAGAAAACAACAGCAGTGACACAGAGTAAGATTAAAAACCCATGAGGCGATTCTTGTCAACTTTAATATTCAAAATTCAGAATATTTAATGTTTTCTACTCCATGGGAATTCTTTTATGCTAGATAGCTTTCTGCAAAATTCTTCAGGGTGTCCTGGTTTCAGCTTAGACAGAGTTAATTTTCTTTCTAGTAGCTAGTACAGTGCTGTGTTTGGGATTTAGGATGAGAATAACGTTGATAATCCAGTGATGTGTTGGTTGTTGCCGAGCAGTGTTTACACAGTGCCAAGGCCTTCTCTGCCTCTCACCCCACCCCACCAGCGAGGAGCCTGGGAATGCTCAGGAAACTGGGAGGGTACACAGCTGGGACAGCTGACCCCAACTGACCAGAGGGATATTCCACCATTTGGGGTCATGTTCAGTGTAAAAATTAGGGACAAAATCAGCCAAGGGCTGCACTTGGCACCTAGCGGGGCATTGGTCAGCAGATGGTGAGCAATTGCATTGTGCATCTCCTGTTTTGCACATTTGGTTGTTGTTATTATTATTATTATTATTATTACTTCAATTCTTGTCCTATTAAACTGTCTTTATCTCAATCTACAAATTTTACTCTTTTTTTCCCCCAGTTCTTTCCCCCATCCCACTGGAAGGGGAAGTGAGTGAGGGGCTGTGTGGTGTTTAGGTACCTGCCTGGTAAAACCACAACAGTCTATCCAAAACACCAAATGTGTTAACTTTAATAGAACAGTGAGGACACATTGGTAATGCTGTGGGACCACTGTATCCACTCTCATTAATAAAAATCCTTCAAAATTTGCACATTTTTACTTTCCTCAGGCATATGACTTCGCTTTGTTTTATAGGTTCATCAGCAAGCACACAAGCATGACTTGTTCATGCAGTCATTTATTCTATTGCATATCTGAATCTTTGTATGTTTGCAGCTGAGTGGTGATTTGAGGCCTGGTTTGATGGAGAAGGCATTGTAGCTTTCAAGAGGTCAGGCGACAGAAAACTGGAAAACTGTTTATTAGCTTCTTGGGAGAATGCACACAATGGGCATCTGATCTAATGAAAGCAAAGTTACATGAGTGTTACTCTAAAGAAAGTAATAGTAGTATTTTGTGTGTCATTAGGTCTTGCCATATTTGCTGGACATTAAACAGAAGGATTGTCCCTTATGGTTCTCTATTTTTCTGCTATCTGTTGATTCTTCTAATTAATGGCAGAAAGTTGGATGGGTAACACCAATAAAGACTGTTTTTTAAGCATCAACCAGATTCTTGTTTTTCTTGGATCCCTAACACAGAGAAAAGACTGATCCCCACCTTAGCAACAATTACCTATATCCCTTTGTGGCTTAATTACAAAAGGGAAGCAGGAAGACTTGTGTGCTTGGGTACCAAGTGTGTGCTGCACATTCCTGCTGACGTCTCTGTTGTCTGGGGTGATCATGTTACCCTGACAACCAAGAATATCCCTGGTTTTGGGGCTGGTCCCTGAATCTCTTTGTATTTTACAAACATCACTATTTTTTGTTACAAGTGCACCAATTTTTTCTTGCACACTCTGCAAGCTGGACATCTACAAACTGTCCCAGCAGAGCAACAAAGAGATCTCCTTCTAGGAAGATGGATGACAGACTGCCTCACCACATGTGTATTGCATTTGCTTGCCAGATCCTGACTCCTTTGTACTTTCCTCTAAAGCAGTTTCCTATATTATAGCTTTCCTTTAGTTCTGCAGAATGTAGTCATCCCAATTAAAGTCAGTTCCTGTGTTCCTTCTTCCTCGTTAAATCTTTTGTGTTTTGTTAATTTTGGTCAGTCTTATGGTGTCACATGGCTGAAGCAATGAGCAGAGTGACCTGTTTATTCTCTTGAAGCAGTCAAAAAGAATAGAAATTAGAACCAGGAGGAAAATAATTTAACATTTCATGTCCTTAAGGAAATCACAGGCCTTTGTAAATGTAATAAGTACGTAAATTTTCTACAGAAACTATGCATTTGAAAACGTCCCTGCAGACATCAGTCCGGATTTGGTTTCTTCCTGAATCTCTTTTTCTTAGTGCAGAGTAAGAAGTTTAATTACCTAGTAAAGTATTTCTTTCATGTAACAGATCACTTTAGTTTCAGAGAACTCTATACTGCAGGCCAGTGTCTCAAGAGCCGTGCATTCAGTTTCCCATTTTAACAGTTATTGATTTATTGTCAAAATAAATTTTGATTGATGTGATTTCTTGGTTGCTCGTTTCTGCAAATTGAACGTAAGATTGTGGAAATTTGTGAGTTAAAGAAATGCCTAATATGTGACAAAAATCTGAGTAGTGGTTCTTTGAATGTGGCATTCCTTATTCAGGTCCTTTTAAAGACTTCTGGCTGAAATATGCATCATCTATGAAAAATTTGTCCTGTCTCCCGATGCCCAAGTGCCAACCCCATAAACTGAACGTCAGGCCATGTTTTTTGTGGCTCACACATTCCAACCAGGAATAGCAGCTTTGCAACTGGCATTTAACTAACAGGTCTAATGGTGTATGACCCAGAAACAGTCTAGTTCCTCTTTTCAGTTTCTGTTGGATTTTGCATTGCAAAGAGCTGCAAATGAGGAGAAAAGTAATTTTAATCTCTAAAGCAGCCAGAGCTAATCTGTGTGTCACATGTAGAGCATGTCTGTTAAGAAAAGGTGGTTTTCTCGTATCTGCTTTTCTGAGCATCAGCACACTGTTTAGACCATGAGGCTGGTTTTCTGTGGCTAACCTTCAAGAATAAAGTGGGACTTTGCAAACTGTGAATTTAAAAATAGTTCGATTTTCCCTCCCCCCAGAATATGTTAAAATAATTCCTTCCGTTTTCTTAAATGGAATTGCTAGTCAGAAGATGTTCAGATGTCAGCAATCATCTCACTTCTTACATGGATCTGAAATGTTACCGGAGCTGTCACCGTTTGTCTTTGAAGTTCTCTATTTTATCTCATGCACAATGTGGTAACTCCTCATTTTGAGAAGCTGGGCTTTGGCAGCTACTTGCTGTGCAACTTGGGCTTGTATTGCTGAGATCCTTGGGCTGGTGCACTGCAATGGATGTGGAATTTATGGCAGTAATAGAAAGTGGGGTTTGTTGAGGTTTATGGTCCTTAGGTCAAAGTCATTTCACTTGAGATTGCAGAAAGGAACTTTACTGCTAATGTTCTTAGGAAATAGGGTTTGGATTGACCTAGAGAGATTGTCCAGTCTGTTCCCTGCTCTTGTCTGGAATCAGCTGCATAATATCTCATTTGGGTGATTTACAAAGCCTTTACCTGGCCACTAAACAGGGCACAGATGAAACATTCTGGACCTCTGTCATTCCTTGTTAAGTAACTCCAGACTGCTTTAGGAGGGGCTGAGATAATGTGTGCCCAGAGCTGATTGCCAGTTTCACCTGAGGTCTAGCAAAGCTAAACAGTGTGGAAAGAATATTCAGGTACTTTGCAGGCTAAAGACCTGTTTGTATTTCCAAAATGTGGAAATTGGCTGTTTTGCAATTGCATGGAATTACTAATGTGTGTCCTGCAGTTTTGTGTGTCTGTGGTGTTGTTTCTTTTCATGCTGAACCATTGAGGAAACAAATAGACTAATATTGGATAAAATTTAGCAAAATTTAGGATACAAGTAACCTCCTAAGTCCATTGAATTTCCTGTTTGCTGAAAACAGATTTTTAGAGATGTCATTCAGAATAATTTTTTTTTTCAGCAGAAACACCCTGCTCTAAGCAGTTTTCTTGTGGGGTCAGGAATATTGGTTTTTTTCGCTGATCATGAAAACAGAAAAAAGGGAGTATAAATTTGAATTGGAATTTAATGAATATTTCTCATATTTTCTGCTATTACTCTTTTGTCTCCCCCATTTCCTTCCTTTCATTTTGTATACGAAACATGAAATATTAATTTTTTTTTTCTCATATGACAGAGGCACTTAAGCCCCAGTAAATTCATTGGGCTTTGCACAGGGCTGTTTATTCTTACTGACATGAACAAGAAATACACTTGTGTGTCTTAGATTAGATCTCTGTCTCCTTTTATGACAGCTCTCCATCATGTTTTATTCATCATAAATAAATGAGATTACTGCTGTTAGTTATAATTATTTTAAGGTTTACTTGTGCATTTCAATAGATGGAGGACTCAAGAACATAGGAAAGATTTTTTCCTTTTCACCAGAAAGAATCTGAAAATCTGGTACCTCTTTTTTTTTGTTCAGGATGGCATATCACACCAAAGCTAGTGACAAGTGGGCAGAAATTAAATACAGCTTAGCCTCACAACTCTGCTTCCTTGAATTTGCAAGTATATGATAATGTTAGTTCCTAGCTTTACAGGTTTTATGGCTTAATGATTTTAAATCTAACACTGAAGGGGAAAAAACCCCTTTATATTATCATTTTATTTCAGAGTTGTCTGAAGTCTGATGTGGTCTGGATCTTACTGTGGTTATTGCAGACTAACAGGTCACTATGCTGCGTGTCCTGGAGCTTTGGCCATCACACTCCAAATGTGAAACTGAAGTTATGGCTGCCACATCTTTGTTCCACCATCTGAAGTAAAAAAAACTAGCCTGAATGCAGGATGGTTTATGAGTTCTATAGGTGCTGGAGGCAATAAAGGAGATCAAGATATAAGACCAATCATTTGTGAGGGGCACTTTGATTTCAATACAGACATTGGGGAATCAAGGATTCTTTCTTGACTTCACCCCCTTGTACTGTACAAAAATTTACATCAGCAATTTGGAAATTACTGCTTTCTTTTCTTGGGAGCTGGTGTGCTGTGTGATGGTGGGTGATCTGGGAAGAAGAAAAGAGGAGAGTGATAGCTTTAAAATCTCCAGTGACACCAAATGCTAAATTTGAGATCTCAGTTTCTAAGTACAGTCCTTGTGCTAAAGGCTAGGAAATACAGGAAGATGGTTTCATTTTTTTCCCCCCAGCCTTAAAAGCATCAAGTTTTGCTTTGATAATTAAACCTCCCTGCATTCCTTTATAGGGAAACAATTGTGCTATTATTAGCAAGATTAGCTGAAAAAGGCAAATATGTGGGAGTTTGGTTCCTGGTTCTGTTCCGTTTTCTTTTTTTTCCTATGACTGTACCTTCACGAGCCGCAGGCTTTTGCATATATTCATCTGTGTAGGCACAGCATAGGCAGGCAATGGCTTCTGTGGAACTAGTTTTAAAATGCTCTACAGTGAACTGCACAACAATAATCTTAAAGCTATGATTTAATAAAATACTGTGATGGTTTCATTGTGTATTTTTGGCAATTTCTGAAGTAGTGCGTTTGCTACTTATTTAGGGTAGGCTATGGCAAATCTTACACCCAGAGACTTGTACTTGGCAGTTGTTGTAAAAAATCAGCAGGACCCTCAGGGAGGAGGAGTTGGTGCTTGAGATTCCTTGGGGAGGTGGGTTACTGAGAGGGAAGCAGAGCTCTTGGGTGTAAACAGTTCTGTTTTCCTATCACTGCAGTTGTACTGTGCAAATTGACTTAGGCACAGCCTTTGGAGTGGAGTTCATCAGGATTCAGGGGCTTCTTCAGTCTCAGCCCTACAGCAGCAGGTTTTCTGCAGGCTGGAGCACACTCTCCCAAAAGCTTTATGTCTCACTGTATGAATACAATCAGTGTGGTTGTCACTAAAGCCAGCAGCAATACAGCTTTGTAAGCATTGCTTTGAATGCAGCATTTTTTTTTTTTTAACTTCTGGGATAAATTTGCTCTGAATGTGTGATAAAAATACTGACTTGAAGGTATGCAGCAGTGACAGTTCGTACTTGTGTTGCAGTTTTTGTGTCCAAACTCTACAGAAAGGCTTCCAGTGCTTCTTTCTGCTTGATGTAACACAACAAAGCTGATTGCTGCTGACCATGATTTTGTTAGGAATCTTGGTCTATATTTTGTCCTTTACATGTTTCTTTGTTTGTTGAGAAGTGCTGGCTACCCAACCTGTGCCAGCTGTCCCCAAATCCCAAGGGATGTCCAGCAGCTGTGAGCAGCTGGATCAACTTGTTCTTGGGCCAGCCCTTTCCTTGGCGTGCCTCGCTCTTGCACATCCTGGGCATGGTGGAGCAAGGCCGAGGTGGCTGAGGCAGATACCTCTGGAATCCAAGGAATTGCTGGGCTGTAGCCTCACTATTTGTGCTCTGGGCAGTGCTGAAGACCAACCATATCTGAGGATTTTCCTATTTTCCCAAGTTTATTGGCACCTGTGAAGCAGTTCCCTTGGGACCCGCTGTATCCTTTTGTGTTGGTTTTTTTCCTGACAAATTGTACTTTAAATATGTGAGTACTGATGTGGGTAGTAGAGAACAAGAGCATGTATATGCATATGTCAGACATATTTTCTTACTATTTTTGGCAGTATGTTTTCTCTGCCTGAAATAACATTTTGTATAGCTATGTCTCCACTGCTGCCAATCAAGCTTCTTTCCTTTTCTGTTCATAGAGTCTTAGATTTTAAAGCTGGAAAGCAACCTTAGATCCTCTAGTCTGCTTTCTTGTATGACATTGGTCATGGAATTTCATACAGTTATTTCTAATTTATTTAAAATGTAACTGTTCAAAATGCCTCTGGTACTGTTTAAAGAATTCTAGATGATCTTTCTGCTTCCCTCTTTCTTGCCTTCTTCTCTTTCACATTCTATAGGTTTGTCTTCTGGTTGAAATGTTTGCTTTTTTATGTCACATCTTTTTTGTCTCATTGTGGTTTCTCATTTAATATTTATGTCCCTCTCATTTTGTATACACTCTCCAATGTTTTTTTTAATGGATCAGGAGAAAGGTTTTATCCTTGTTCCCTGAAATAAACTCCCAGCTGCTAATGCTGCTGGTCCCAGTAGTTAATGGCTGCTTGGCTGAAATACATGACTATAGCTCTGCTTGATCACCTAATTGTGCTAAAGGTATACTAAGGAATTGGTATTTAGGGCATGTAAATGTTACCTCGAGATCCCAGGTAAAAAAAAAAAAAATTGACCTAAATGGGCAGTTCACGCTTCCAAGCCCTGTTATGAGACTGCAAACAGGGACTGCTCAGTTAGTAATTCTGCCCTCCTGGAAAAACAAACAAACAAACAGGAAAACAGCTGCCAAGTGGGGCTGTGCATGTGAATGCTGCCTGTGGTCCTGTCCCAAACATGGTGCACGGTGGTTCTAGGGGATACCAGTGTTCAGGCACAATTTTTCAAGCTGCATATGCCATATGTATGTTATTGCAGTAATTCAGTGCCAAGTATCAGGTATTTTCTGTGTATGGTACTTCCATCTGCCTCTGAGGGTAATGGGAACCCTGCTTTGGAATAAGGTTTCTCCTGATTTTTTTGTAAGCACAGCATTGACAGAATTTTTTGGGCTATACTCCTACTTACCTGGATGTGTTCAGGTGCTTTTCAACAGCTCTCAGAAACACCAGGCTTTGAATAAAGTGTATTTCCCATTCTGTGCTTTGTGTAAGATGACCCAGCACTTAGGAACATTCACTGATAGTTGGGCTCTGGCTGGAAGTGCCTGGAACCATTATCCCTGGTGTACTGGTCCAGGCAGGCACAGGGTGGGGAGCAGGGATGGGGTCAGCTGGCAGCCAAGTGGAGCCTCTGGAGAGCCAGGTCAGCAGCAGCCTGACACAGGGTGTTCACTTTTAGAGAGACTTTCCCCCAAAAGGAGTCTGTGGGCCTCGACACATATGTCTGCCTGTAGATGAATGCAGTCTGTTGTTGGCTGTGTGCACTAGACCCTCGTGATCAGTACCATGTGAAAAGACAGATTATAACTGAGAGAAGAAGGCAGCCCAGAACCACAGTCTGGGTGTTGCTGGAGTTCAGCAGCATCTGCTATAAAATTGTGGTCATTTGAGAAGAAACACATCTTGGTTGTCATTCTCCAAGACAGGAGACTTTAGGCATGTGAATAATCTTGTCTGGACTGAAATGTTAGTAATTTTGGCCAAGGTTTTATTTTAATGCTGCATTTTGTATAGAGAGATTGTACAAATAGTTTACTGTTACCAGGGAGTATAATAAGTACTACTGAACAGCTGCTGGAAACTTTGGGCTGTTTTAGTGGCTTTTTTTTTTTTTTTTTTT
>VYXF01003959.1:1590047-1637453 GCA_013397295.1 Polioptila caerulea | reverse complement strand
AAAAAAAAAAAAAAGAAGTCACCATACATTTTCCAGTGGCTTTCTGTCAGGGTAAGAGAAATGAGCTGAATTACAAGTGTAGTAGCTTGTTGTTCAGACTGTATAACCCTTTGTTCTGCTCTGGTTATGAAACAAATAGCCCAGCAGGTAGGGGAGCAGTTTGGAATAGTTGCATTATTTTTTCTTTTTGAAAAGCTGTTTTCCTCCATGTCTTGTTATGATCTGGTATGTCAAACTACTCCTGATCTCCTTAGAAATGGAGTTGGAGCTATAGTAAAAAAAAAAAAAAAATCAAGTTATTTTTCAACTTTGTGTTATTTATTTCATGCAAAATTCTGCTGTCTCAGGATATTGGTTATATTGTTTTTGCCAATTGGAATACATGGCTAGACAACAGGAATTGCTAAAAAAATAGGAGAACAAAACTATATACCACAGTTTTGTGAGCAGATTGCATTTCATTTTTGAAGTACATGTTACTGCATGCATCCTGTTCATTTTCTTCATGTGAAGGTTTGCAAACTCTGTTTTTTTCCCAGGGAAATGCTGTTCAGTGATGCTGAGTTTGGCTGCCCATTAAGTGAAACCAATCTGCTGACAACTACTAATGGGTAGAAACAACTCTGGCAGTAGTTATTAAGGTTGGAGCAATCTGAAACTTGTCTTCTGATAATAATTTAGAAACAAATAGTAGCTTTTTTTTTTTTTTTCTTAGCAGTTATAATTGCTAACAGTTCAGAAAGCAGAGTGAGTTGGGCTTAGAAAATGTAAACACAGGTCATGCTCAGCCACGTTGTGTTACATGTAGTTAGAAATGTAGAGGGTGTTGATTTGAAAGCAAACTAAGTGGTTGTCAAATTATAATGAGATGTCCAAAGTGTCATTTTAGTTAAAGAAATTGGTTTGGTTAATGTTGTGTTCTTCCTTAGACAGGGAAGGAGAAAAAGAGGCATTTTACTGCTTTTAATAATTTTTAAGAGAGTTGTGTTAAGTAGAGATAGGAGTAATAAAACTAATGGAAATACCACTGGAAGTTGTATCAGAGCTTCCTTTCATTTTGGCTACACCAAGATTTCCATTGGAACAGCTTCCAGTGTGAAAGCTGCCTCCAGAACTGTTCAGGCTGTTTCTGAAATAAAGAACAAGGTGGAATTTCTTTTCAGCCATTAAAACCATGCTTTTTTTACATATCAGTAACCCATAACAGAGTCTTACCTTTTAAAAATCTTTTTCTGGGAAAGCATACCCTAATTTTTGCCAAGTTTTTAAGCCTCTCAAGAGGTACCTTTCTGGGAAGGAATACTCGGGCTGCTTGAAGCAAGTGTTGGGATGGTGTGGATGAGGTAGGAGGGAAGGGCAGTTGGAATCTGCCAGGAGAAAAGGACTCAGACAGGACATAGGGCTGTGCCTGCTACCAGGTCAGCAGAGCCACACCAGGCAGTCTCAACTTTGCTTTGGCTCCTGGGAAGCTGTGGATGAATATACAGAGTTAAACCTGGGAAAAATCCCAGCATGAAGTTTCCTGGCTTCTTTCCTTCGGTTCTCTATAGGACACAGCTTTGCTGAGTTGCTTTTCTGGCCCCTGAATGAGCCAAGGGGAACCGGCACCCTCTCAAGCTCCAGTCCCTTCCTCTGCTTGGCAGAAGTCACCTTCATGCCTGGATTGTGAAAACGCATCTTTAGTGCAACAGTTAGAGGGAGGAAATTCCAGGCGAAGTTCGGGACAGTACTGTTAGCTGTAATATTAATCAGCTCACATTGGGAAACCATTCATGAGAATGGTGCTAGTTTTTCGTGAAATACTGCAAAGCAGCTGCACACCTTCTAGTGAAAATAGGTGCCATGAGTCTTTTTCAAAGCTGCCTCCATTAGGGTTTCCATGCAGGAGAGTTTTCTTTATCAGATGAGCACAAGCACTGAATCTGGGGGTAAAGCATCTCTCCTGTAGCAAATGACTGTGGGGCACTTTTAGAAACAGCACACCATTTGCAGTGAACTCTTGAATTTCCACTTTAGACATGAAAAGCTTTGTATCTAATTAAAAACAATGCTCCTGTGAAGAACGTGGGTAACATCTGATTCCTTGTGTGCCGTGTTTCCCTGGGTTGGAGCCTGTCGGAGCTCCAAGGTCACACGGCCATCTTCCCTCCTAGAAATCCCTGCTAACTGTGTAACCTTGATCTTCACTTTGCAGTGCTCCCGCGAGCGTGTGACTGGTGACGGAATAACTTAGCATGCTGTATCCGTAGTCATCGCTGCCACTGGCAGCGGGGGGATGTGGTTATTTATAAAGCCCTAGGCCATCACACAGTTTTAATAGACATTCGCTTCCACATTTGTTTCCATTCTGATACTAAAAATATTAATCTCAGCTGCAATATAAACTGGTTTTTTTTGATAGCGATAAGAAAAGCTGACACTCAGAAATGCTTTTAATTATTTAGGAGATTGAATTGTGTTTTCTGCATAGGTGCAAACTCTAATTAGTTGCCTCTTACTGTTCATTTTATGGCACGTGTTTTTTTCTGCAATGATAAAAGATCATCAGACTAAAATTTTGCCATTGTGAGGAGGAAAACATGCAAATTTTTCGGATATATTTCCAAGTTGCTTTCTATGCACAATATAGTGAAAGAGCTGCATGAGGCATCTACTTCATTTGCTGATTTTTTAGTGTTTGCAGCATTAGGCTTGAATTACACTACTGCATTGTATCACCTTGATTTTTTTGGTATGCTTTATGAAGGGGTTTAAATTGTACTTAGAGTATATTTTGTACACTTCTGCCGTCCTCGAATGTTGGCTCCTTTGGCTTTATTCTCTCATTTTCCTTTCTATGTCTCCAAGAGTAATTTCATGTAAAATAAATTTGTGGTATAAAATTTGTGTGCTGCAGTGCACTATAGCTGAGCTGCTTCTCCTCTGAATGTAGGAGGCAGGTGCTGAAGGAAGCAGGAGTGCTGCAGTGAACTTCAGACAGGTGCTGTGTAGGAAATCTGAAGTGTTGGAAAGGTGTTAGAAGGCAGGAGACACATGCCTGTGTATCTTTGCAGTCATCAAGACATATTGATAGCTCTTAGGGGGAAAATGAGGGAAAATTTACAGTGACAGTAGTACTCCAGTAGTGTAGAGTGCATGACATGCTGCCCTTTGGATAATTTCTTTTGCATTGTTCTAGTTTATAGGCTCTCCCTTTGCTAAGTAGTTTGTTTTTCAGATGTCACTGAGCATCTGCAGCCCTCCTTCACAAGGAGGTTTGTGTCTGCGTGTGGACACAATAATTAGAAATAGTTAAAATCAGTATTTACATGGAAAGGGTCAAATACAAAAAATGAGTATTCTTTAAGATCATATTCCTGAATATATATTCACTGAATTGAATACATATTCATCCTCGTTTCAGCCAGTCTTTTGAGGAGGCCAGAATGCCAGAGGGCCTTTAGACTTGCAGGTGAAGCCCTACTTTTACTGCCTTTTTTCCTATATGTCTGCAGATACCATCATTTCTGGAAACAGTAGTTGACTAAATATCCAGATGATATTTTCTGTGATTTCATGGCTCTTTCTACCATATGGTGGAAACATTTCTTGAAAGAAGGACAGAGTTGGTGGAGTAAAAGGAATGCTCCAACATCTCTATCCAAAATCCATGCCTGCCTTGGCACTGCATGATAGAAATAGGATGTTCAAATTCTTCTTTCTTTCCAAGAGGCTATTAATGTTGAGCATTGTAGCCAGAGAGTCTCACCTGGTATTTCACATCCTGCTGGGCTTCCTTCTCTGCTGCTCATTCCTAATCTCCAACTCATCTAAAGAAATACTGTGGAAGAGGCTGAAGCTGAACAGTGCATCTGAGTATTGCTCCCAAGTCATCCTCCCTTCATCCCCAGCAAATCTGCAGTAGACTAAACCTGGACAGAATTAACCTATCCAGAGAACTACCAGTGTAAAAGAATAAAATGTGTCCAGTTAGGAGTGCTCCAGACCCTACTACCCAAAAGCCTTTTTTAAACCTGGTATTTTCCAGTCAATCCACCCATTATATATCTTTCTATGTGTACATAATGGAAAGCAATTAATTATCAGTGAAAATCCAAATAGCCCTTTGGTAACTGAAATTTCAGATACATCTTGTGGCAGACCTGAGCCATGGGTCTGTTGAGAAAGGCTGAACTTGGCCATCCTCTTTGTAATGGGTTGTGGTGCAATTGAAATAGTTGATGCAGCTTCCCAGTCCTGCAGAATACCCTGCTGCTGTGCTGTTCATAACTGATATTAAAGGTTGTGTGTCTGGGACAGAAAGGAAGTTTAGTCCATGTTTTCAGATCATCAGGAGGTTGTAGGGAAGAGCTGACCTGGTATATTTTCATTGGTTGCAGGGCTGCAAAGTAACAGTTTAAACTGTTAAAATTTTCTTTACTAAAAGGTGATTACTAACCCAGAAAGAGAATCTCATCCAACCTTCAGTGGCTACTGCTTCAGGAACCTGTGACTGGAAAAAGGAAGAGGTTTCCTGTAGCAGTTAACATTTGAGTCAGTTTGATAGGTTGGGATGGCAGGTGAATTTAGGTATCTGGTGCTAGATGAACCTTGAAATATTTCTTGGTGCTGTGACCTGTGTGAATGTGGTATTTGTGCGTTGACACCCTCTATGTAAATATTATCTTGGTTTTGGTGATGTGTCACAAGGATGAGCTGGATGTGTTACAGAAATGCACCTGTCCAGGTTTTGTTAGAATGAGGGATTGCTGAGCTGTTTCCATGCCATGTGCCTTTCATTTTCTCAGTAGTTCATCTTCCCTTGTCTTGTTCTAAAACTTTCAACTCTTGCTCAGGTCCTGCCAGCTTCTATTTAGAAAAAAGGAGGAAATTTGCAGTACATGGGTTATTTTTAATGTTAACCAAGCCCAAACACAAGCCAGGAATTCCAACAGGTCACTGAGGACTTGCTCAGAGGTAGCTGGGAATATTGAATTGCCATAAAAGGCAGTTTGATGTTCATATAGGTGGCAATAGAAGAAGAAGAAAAACTCACAAGGCAGACATTTTCTAGGAAGGAAGTGACAAAAGCCCCATGGCCCCAGCAGACCCAGTTACCTTATCCTTCCTCACTGACACCAGGATGGCTCTGCCTCTCCATCAATTCCCATCTGCCCCAGCTGCCAAGGCTGGATGTTTATCCACTGCACTCAGAACAGAGAAGGGACTTCAGTTGTGTGCCACAAGCATGGCAACAAAGGACTAGACAGCAGTTCCAGTGTCTCCATACCAAACCCTTTCATACAAACCAAAACTGGGTGCTGGAGAATAGCAGGAGGGGTGAAGATCTGGTGGAAGTCTTCCAGCAGCCAGCCAGTGTCCCAGCTGGAGACCTGGTTTAGTTTCTCCCTCTTCCATGGGAGGACGATTGAAAGTGTCCTCCTAAAGCTCTGCTGGTTCACCTGTGCTCTGCAATATCACACTATGAATACATGATTTAACAAGTAAACAGAATCTTAAGCAGATTATACAGACAGTTGGAAAACACACAAAAAAAGCTCAAAGCCTCAAAATAGCTGTTTTCAATTTTCACTGCTTGAATAGAGTTTCAGAAGGATTTAACCTTTGTTCTTTGATCATGGCACAAAAGAATATATACATGCAAACGAGGAGGCTGAGGTAATGATTATATGCAAAGATGCTGCTAAGTATATAATTAAAAACTGCCCTGTGAGACACCCCCAAATTTTATATCCTAATTTTATTTTATACTGCCATTTAGAGGAGGGATGAATTCACCTCTCCCACGCGCTCTTTGCACCTGTTTCATATAATGGGCAGATTCAAAATTCATCTTTGTAGGAAGTCTGCTCTATATTATTCAGATAATATTATGCAGTATTTGTTAACCTAAATTTTGCCCCCATCAAATACTTCAGTCTAGACTAATTGGCTGCAGTACTTAGCATTTAAATTATCAAGCAATGGGGTCTGTGAAAATTGATCTCCCAACGTTTGATACTAATTCTTTGTTTTCTATTTCTTCACTGAGAAAATTGCAGCAATTGTTCTGCGAAGCTTGAAGTAAAGGAAATAAGTGTAGACTTACAGGCACACAAACGTCAGGAAGAGATTTTTATTTTAGAACATGGTTATTTTATGCGATGGGATGCTGAAATCAGGAATTCTGTAACCTTGGAATCATAAAATATCACATTGCACACCATGTAAAATTACAAGGTGATGAAGAATGTAAAGGTAATATCGATGAACCAAGGCAATTCCACAGTAGTCCTTGTAGTTTCTGTCCTGTCACTAACGTTTTTGTACTCCTGCTTGTAACTTTTATGGATTTTCTTCCCTAACGTGACTTGTTGTCTCTTCACATTTATATGAATGTGAGTATATGGAATAGGGCCTTGATAGCAGCAGAGATGTCTGCAGCAGTGCAAAGACTAGAAGTATTGTTTCAGAAATAATGACCTGCAGCAGCCAGGTTTTCTTCTGAGAAAGGAGGGAAATTTACATTTGCTGGGATTTTCTTTTTCCTAATTCACAGGTTGCTGCATTGTCTTGAAATAACTTCCCCCATAAAACATATTTTTCTTACAGAATCTGACAAACAGAAAGCACTTCAGTGTCTGAGATACTGCAGAAATCCATTGCTGTTCTTTCCAGACAGGAGCATTTCTCAGAGCTGTTAGCAATAGCTCTTGCAGTTTGTGTTTTCCTGGCTTCTCCATCTCATAGACCCATTTTAAGGAAAGGGAGATAGGGTTGAGAAGTGCCAGATACATGTATTGATCCTCAGTGTCTAAGATTATGTCTAGATACCAGTGTGCTTCTGTGACCCTTGCTGTAGTTGCATCCAACGATGAATGCATCCAAACAAAAGGGGTATTTCCACTGATAAACTCAGACAGAGGAACAAAACAACCTTGTAGATGTGGTGTTTAACAGGTACTCTACAGACAGTAGTCAGAGCAGGCTTCCAGTGAGGTTAGATCTGAGCAATGAGCTTGTATTTGGGAAGGGGATTCTTCCTAAGATTTTGGAAGCTTTATCAGAAAAGCAGAGGGGCCAGCCCATGACCTAGGAGTTGCAGAAGAGGAGGAGAAGCTGTTGGACTGTCTGCAGTTACCTGACATGTGATGCCAATTATTGCTCTTCATGTGGAAATGCCATCGAGCTGTGCTTCTGCACTAGGAACTGTTTGCTATAAATCCAGTTTTATTTGTAGCCCTTTATGGCTGTGGAAATGTTTCCCTTTCTCAGTTCAATACTTCCAGTGCTCTTTGCCATAAGTTACGTACTTGTATTTCATTAATGCTTCTGGCAGTTCATCTCATTGGAAGGGCTGTGGTCCATCATCAGATTCTGCATCTCACATTCTGGTCACGATGCTTTCGTGCTCCTTGCTCGCTGTGTTCTCCTCTGGCACAGGATCCTGTGCCTGCAGTGCACTGGTGGCATTGGGCAGCCCCCTAATGACGAATGATTTGTTGCTGGGTCACTTGGGATAAGAGGCTGCCTTCCCTCCTGGCACTGGATCTGCCAGGAGCATGGTCTCTGTGAGCAGCCAGCTCTGTGCTGTCCCTGTAGCTTTTGCAGAGAGTGGGGGGACAGTGGGGGGATGTGAGGACCAGCCAGGTGCTGGGCAAGGAGGCTGGAGCCAAAGTGGGGCACCTTGGCGCTGGGCCCCCAGGGCTCTGGGTGCCCTGTCACGTACATGGCTCAGGCTTTGTGGGCTCTGGAGGAGCAGCCAGCTGCAGGAGAAGCTTTGCTGTGTGAATACAGAAAATAGAAGGCAAAGGACCGGGGGTGTTTCATGCACTGGGTAGCTGTAATTACAGATTTGGATTCCTGGCAGCATTGAATGCACTGGAAGAGCCAGGGCCAGATGGGCAGAGCCTCCTGGTGCCTACCAGGAGCTGTTTCAATGCATTTTCCTAGTATCAATCACCAATTTGTGCAGCTTGGGGTTTTTTTGGTTTTGTTTTTTTTTTTTCTTTTAATCCTAAATAACAGCAAACAAACAGCTAACTCACATGCCTCACATAGCATCTCTTCATTGCTATTAAAACTGTGGCACAGAAATTGGAATGACTCTCTAATTTAACTGTAATGACCACTGTGTGTTTCTTGAGGGAAGACAAGGTGTCTTCCTTTATAAACATCTCAGCTGTCTCCTTACTGCTTTTCTGGCCCATGTCAGAGTCTTGCAAATAATAACATAATTACTGTTGTAATGAAGCTCAGGTAACAGGTGATGGAAAAATGCTGTTCTTCACAGCCAGAAAGAAAAATTCAAAGGGCAGATGATGTGATTGCTTAAGATTGTGCAGGATGTTCATGAAGGAAAAGGATTTTGAACTAACTTTGATGATAGTGCCAGCCATATCAAAATCAGGTGCAAGAATACAGCTTAATCCCATCCATTCTCAAGGAAAACAGTGTCATCAAGTTCAGGATGCACGAGGAATGGCCTTCATTTAATCAGTTTTGCTTATTGCAGCTAAGCCTTGGGCACATGCTGTGGAAGGTAAGCCAAAGTCACATAGACCACCACTATGTGAATGACCTGCCCAGGAACATGCTCTGCCCTCTGAGGAAGGGGAGTTTCCTTGTTCCACCTGCATTCTGGTGTCTGCCACGCCACACTGTGTCCTCAAATGTGGCTGAACTCATGAATTCAGCAACAAATCCTGTACTAATGTACGGGTATTCACTCTTACACAGAAATACAGGTTTAATCAAATTTTTAAACTAGAGCAGAAAAAGTAATTTTTAGAATATGTTATTTGTAGGGTTTATGGAAGACAGTTTTGCCTTTTTTTGTTGTCATTACTGAAGACCATTTGTTTTTTTACACCTCAATGACTATAACAGGATTGACTGATGTTTTGGCAAAAATTCTCAATGAGCCACAAGCAAATTAGTTATTTCCTCTTCTTGACTGTTACGTACTGTTGCTCACTGCCATTGAACAGTTACTGTGGATCAGTGGGTAACAGAAGAATCAAGCAGGTATGTGAACACTGCATAGGGGCTGGAGGATCTGCCTTGATGGAGTCTTGTTTCTTTATTTACCTGTCATGTTGGCAACCTTCCTAATCTTGCCTGGAGTGCAATCCTTGCAGCAGATGAACAGCAGCTCCAGTAGATGGGGGCTGGACACTGTGCCTTTTCCTTCTTAGGTTTACTTCCTCTTCTCCAGTGATAGTGTGACAATATCAACTCTCTTCCCTTTCTCCCCTCTCCTTTTAAATAAATCAATAATCCTCAAGGAGGAAATTTTGAAATTTGGGCTTTGGCATACACTAGAAGTTAAACAAGGGAGGCAGAACATAAGCATGGTACATATCAATCTCACAACCTGGAGGCTGAAGCCAAGATTATTTATTAATGCTGATGGTAGCAATATTGCAGCACATAAAGTAACTGATGATTTAGGCAAATTGAAAAAATTAAGTTTCTCAATAAAAGTGTGTAAATCCTCATTCAGCTTTGGCCTTACTGCCTGTGCTTCTGCTCCTGACAGGGTGGCCAAGATAAACAGAGCTGTGCTGTTATGAGAATGACCCGTTTGTAGCTGGAAGAATTGGCAACAGTGTTATGAATCAGTTTGCATGAAGGAATTACTGTGAACATCTAATTAATAGATTTCAGGCCAATTTAGTGTTCAGAAATAGTATATAGACAAATTATTGCCATTGTTTTCCTTTGCTGCCTGCCACTTGTAATTGTTTTTTGCATGTTTTCATACATGGTTGAAACCCTGAGAATAACCCGGGAATAATTCATTACACCTCTTCCACAGGATGATTAATCACTATGATTCAGAGACACTGGCTATATGGTCATTAGCATAAATAACAGGTTATTTCTCTTTTCTTGATCAGATGATTGTTCTGCGACACCTTAAGGTCCATGGTTAGATAAACCTTAGCCTTGGTCAGATGAACTGCTTTGCTCAAACATTTGAATAGAGTAATTTTCAATGCAAACAGACTGAACAATCAAAAGAGAGATTTCTAAATTCTGTAAAAGATTTTACTTCATACTATCTTGAGCAATCAGTATCAAACTCACTATTTTCTGAATGTTCATAGAGGAGCCTTCTTTCCTGATGGAGATCTGTAGGCTGAAATGTCATTAATTGATGCAGTGAAGCTGATGACATTAAAACATCAAGACTCCATTTATCCTTCTGTGGCTTTCCTCCTATTTGACTCCTATTGAGTCTGGCACAATAATCTAAAAATGTTGTCAAAAATGCCGTAGAGAGGGAAATAATAATTTCCGTAAGCCTGCTGTCTACACTTGGTAATACAGCTGTGTGCAGCCATCCCTCCCTGCCACAGGGGCATACAGCTGGCTTGTGTTTCCCACTTTGGTTACCAGAACCCTCAGGGTTTTTTTGCAAAGCTGCTTCTTTGCCACTCCAGATATTTCTATAGAATTATTCTGTACAGGATGCAGGACTTCATACTTGAGCTTCAGGAGACTCCTGACAGACCATTCCTCCAGCATGTTGACCATCTTGGTCCCACCCACAGCCTTGCTGAGGGCATACTCTGTCCTGCTGTTCAGGGGATTCAGGAAGACATCCAGCAGTGCTGGCCCCATTGCCAGTCCCTCAGACTCTGCTAGAAACTGGCCACTAGTTGGGCTTTATCACTGGCCACTATCCTTTGAGTCAAGGATCCAGTCAATCTTCCACCCACAATGGCCATTTTTCTAGTTCCTGTCTCACCAGTTTGGCCACGTGACTTAAAAAAAAGTCCATGTCTCAAATACAGGACTCTCAGTCCTCTGCCCTTCTCCTACACCAAAACCTCCTCCAGACAGTAAGGAAAAGTTCATGAGAAAGATAACTCTAGAGAAACAGTTCTTTTTGTAGTCATGTTACATGCTTGATGATGATAGATGCTGTCTGGTTGAGAGTCAGGTCTAGGGTCTTCCATCACCTCTGCAGCTCAGATATGTGGACACACACCTTCCCAGTTTGTTGTCCCTCTTCTTGGGCAAATTCTGATTTACATGTTGTCTAGCAAATAGAGATTATTTTGACAGTCATTTAAGCAGCAGACCTGATTTGTCACTAATTTCTCTTTGAGTTTATGGGTCCCTCCTATTAGATACAAGGACAGGGCTCTTGTTGCCATTGCTCCTTCCTTTTAGCAGCTGTTCCCAGTGCTGGGGCCCAGCACTGATCTCCTTTGCTGAAATGAATGGGCAGGACAGTGTCTAAAAGGAGGTGTGATCGCCTAACTCCAGGGGGAAGTGTTTTGAGACCAGCACCTACGTCAGCACATTTAACATTACATGCTAGGGTGATGATCATGTGACTATTTTGTGCAGCATATATGAATTACAAGTACTGAACAAGAAATTTTGGCCAAAGAGAATTTAAGAAAAAAAGTAATGCGAATGTTTGCTTTCAGTTATCCCTTTACATTTTATTTCTTCTAGTCACCTTGACTCTTCTTATCCACTTTCTTTCCATTTTTCTCTCCAGTACTTCTGCCTCCAGGTTGTACTCCTCATGTTAGGAACTGGGTGTGTGTTTTTAAATACAGATTATTCTGTCAATGTCTGGGTGAAAGGGTTGCAGCCATGGTATGTGAACCATGGAGACAGTCCAAGGGCAGGTATTTAAATTTCTTGTTAATAGTCTCCTCAAAACCTAATTTAGGATATCATGAAAACTGATGGAGTCATGTTGGACTGCAGATAAGGGCTTCCTGCAGCCATTCCAGCCAGTTCTAGCAAAATGAAAATGCTGTTGCAGTTAATGGTATCAAATAGTTTTTGCTTGCTATGGTAGCTAGGAACTCTGTGGCAAAGCTCAAGTTTATAATAGAGCAAGAAACTTTATGGAATGTTAGCAGTCAGAAATAGATGCCTCTGGACACTTGGACGTGCCTGCATTTACCCTAATTGTATTTCATGCCCCAAGCAAGTAAATCCCTGGGTGTGTCACTTAGGGATTTAACTGAAAAGTTCAAGGAGAGACATCTGATATGTTTTTTTTTTCTTTTTTTTTTTAATATAAAATGAAGTATGGAAAACTTGAGCATCAAATGTTGAAACAGTTAAATTTCTTTAAAGCATACATTTAGATTTTCAACTTAACAGCAAATAATTTTCAGGAAAATTAAAGCTGAATTGGCATGAAGAGCTTTTAGTTTCTCATTCCATTTGGAAAGTGTTTTACTTGAAGGAAAAGGAAAGAATGAGGGGGAAAAAGTGTATTTTTTTAAAGACAACATCTTTGAATGTGGAGGAACGTAGACAAATGTAGACCAGGCTGTAAATTAGACTGATGTGTCTGCTTTTCCCTCAGATGGAGCTGGAGCACTTGTCCAGGTTGCTGAGGTGGATTTTCCCCATAGGAGTACACAAGTGGTACCTCAGGCACATGATTTAGGGTGAAAGAAGCTGTCTTTGGGAAGACTGTCATATATAATTTGCATTAGTGCCTACACATTTGGGCCATCTCTATATGTATTGTGGGGCACAAGTATGTTAAGCATTTACAAATATATATTTTAGAAGTTGAAGATCTGGGTTTAGATATGTTCCATTTCAATGCAAACAAAACAAAGCTCATGAAGAATCCCATGCATGCTTTGTCCTTAAATCTAAGCACTGTTCTCCTTGAGTCAAATAAGTACAGTTTCCTTGGTGATCTTCATGTGTCAAGCACTGAAGATTTAACTTTTTGTTAATCCTTTTCTATTTTAAAGAAAGTATTCTTAGCAAGAATCAATAGAGCTTGCCAAAGACACCTTATTAAATAATGGGTGGTCCAAGTGTAGGCTTCTGGGTTAGGGTATCCAAAATTTTTACTGAAGCAGGGACTTTTTGTACTTATTAAATTTGCTTACAGATATTATAAGTTACTAGAAATTACATGTCCCCATTTTATTATGAAAAAAGGAAAATTGCAATATATTGGTCTGTGAGATTGTATCTGATTTTTTGAAGTTAGGAATCTGCAGATATTTGCATATACATAAAAAGTGAAAATGGGGGAGCAAACAATTCATATATATGTATGTAATTTCTAAAACTCATGTCTTTAGTGGGTAGGAAGTTTTACTCCTTATAGAATTGATACTTTAAGGATTCTGAATTCTGTTTGTATGCAAGTAAACTTGAGTCCTCAGCTATTCATGTGTGAATCTATTCTCTTTATACTCCAGGACCACCATAATAATCCTATTAAAAACCCTTAGTGCTGTGTATATGCCCCAGTGAAACTGGAGGGATGCTCTAGGCAAGTTCTTGATCCAAGATGAAGAGGAACAAGTTGAGTTTGAGTCCAGCAGAGGCCAAGGTTCTGGCTGTTGGGTGAAAATGTGTTTTGTTTTGCTAAGGAAGCAACTGTGACACGGTGGTGTCTGAAATCCTTCAGTCCAAATCCAATAATGTTAATCTTATAAGGAACTTCTTTAGTGCAGATACTCCTTTACTTTCACTGTATTGTTTCTTCTTCTCCCTTGCAAAAACAATTTGCCAGAAATGGAGTTAATCAGGCTGTTGGTAGTGACATGTATACGAAGAGAATACAAAGAGCAAGAAAGATACATGAAAATGAAAAGTGGGATCGAAATAAGTTTTTTCCCAAACATTGCAAGACATGCTATGTGGACTGAAGGGTTCACAGTCTAAAGTGAGGTGATGAGAAACAGCAGAGAAAAGAGAGGGCAGTGATGCAAAATTCATGTTGTGTGTTCATCCACATAAGCAGATGTTCACACCCTCATGGGGTGACTCAAGGTGTGGACTTGGAAGATAAGTTGCAATCAGGATTTGTTTTTTAAATACTTTCCCTTAAGAATGAGGAACGTGGAGTGAGATTTAGACTTGGAGAAGGATGGGAGAAAGTCCAAGGGCCAGAGGTAGTAGAGCTGATGGCAAAGGCTGGGACAGGTTGTGTCTGTTGTCTCAGGGAAGCTGGAGGGAGCTCCCTGCTGGAGGGGCAGCTGGGGAGTGGGGAGTGGGCAGAGCTGGGGTCAGCCTTGCTGTGCAGACACCCTCGTGGCAGAGACTGGAGAGCTGAGCTGGCCAGGTGAGCCTTGCACTTTCCTCATGCTCTGCCCACAGAATTTATCTTCATCATCCTCACAACTGGGGAGCCCACCTGAAACAGTGACTGAAATATGGGGCCTACTTGTATCGATGCCTGTCACATCCAAGCAGAGGGTCAGGAGGAATCAGAACTGATCTGATTTTGTCATCACATCAGTACTGGGATGGTTGCCAAACTGGACTAGAAATACAGTCATGTTCATGTTCTGATATTCTAAAACCAGATATGTTTTCAAGGGACTTGAGGAATCTAGGATATTCTTCTAAGCCCAAAGAAATTTGATTCCATAAATTTAGTCTAAAGGTGGGTGACCCTGTTTTATTGTGGAGGGGGAGTATGCAGAGATCAGATTTTCTGATTTTTCCCTCTTCCTCTGTCATGCTTGACCTATGGATGCTGTGTCCCAAAGTAACACACCTTAGTTTAAATTTTATGAAACTCATACTAGGACATGGCATGTAATTAAGTCACTGTCTTGGCATAAAATATGTCAATCATTAATGGAAACATAGTTAAGTGTAACAGGATTTCTTTTGTTAAGTATTCTGCTTATTTATGTGGTATTGCAAAGATGATAAAAACTGCTGGAGATTTTCCCTATCCTGCTCTCTTCGTTATCTACTCTCAGATTGCCTGTAGCACAGAACTTATTTTGCCTTTTTTTTTTTTTTTCCTGTCAGCCAAACATAATTCAGCTTTTAACAGTCTTGGCATCAGAGTAGCTCCTCCTTCCTACTTCCTGTCTCTTTACCAAGCCATCACATGGCAGAAACTCCAGCATCAATTGTCAGATTCGGAGGAGCAAGTTTATTTTAATGTTTCTTTGAAGCTCACCACTGGAGGAGAGGTGAGGGCAGCCCTGAGGCCAGAGGCAGCTCTCTGCACGCAGGGTTGGATGTTTGTGTAGCTCGTGGCTCTAGAAGGGAGGCTGGTGGCTCCCACCCCACTAACAGATCCCTTTGGAAGTGTTCCCTGTGAGGATACTTTCCCAGCAGCCGTGCTAGGAGCTCCTGGCAGAAGGGTGAACTGTGTGTGGCACAGGGAGGTGTGGTGCTTTGCACGCCCTGATGTAGGTAAAGCTCTTCAGTAATCACCTCTTAATTATATTGCTTTTAGCTCCTGGCATGTTTTCTTGGAGCCTTTAGCCAGAATTTGATGCTCACTTTCCTATACCCATCTGATAAATGGAGACATAGATTTTTTGTTAGAGAGATTGGCTGATTTCCTTCAATCATCTCCTGCTGCAATTACCAATTTCTTAATGATAAGAAATGCTTGACTGGTTGGCAATCTGATACAAGGCTGTAATTATGAACTAGCAAGATTGTGCTTCCCTAATATTCATGATCTTTAAAAAAATAATCTTCTTCCCATCGTTTCTTCAATTTGAAAAAAGAAATAAAGTGAAATATTGGCAGGACTGAGGAAAAGTTGTTCCAAAAAGCATTGCCCTGGGGAAACTGAAGGAGCTCTGTACTGAGAGCTACTTTCCTTCTTCTGTCTCCAGTGGTGGCATTCAGAAGCACATAATTTAGGACATGAATATTTTCCTCAGATGTATATTTCATAAAAAGGTGGTGGCTCTAGCTGAATTCTTAACTTTCTGCCATGGTTTCCAAGATCAGAATACAACACCTCCTATCATTTGAGAAATTACATGTTCCCACATATCATGATGGTGTGTCCAGATAAAATGTGCAGATGGACATGCAAGCAAATGGAGCAGTAGATTAATTGCTCTGGGTTTTCTTTATGGTGTCATCCACAATTCCTTAAAGCTGCTGTGCATTTACCACAGTTCTTGCCAAAAGTGCCTCGAGCTGCACTGGTGGAGCACCAGTTCCTGCTGACCAAAGGGAAGTGGTGTCTTTGCTGCCTTTCCCAGGCAGAGCCCCCTCCCTGCCCTCCCAGCTGCAGGTCTCACAGGCTTTGTGCAGCAGAGCTGCCTAGAGAAGATTGCAGGTCACTTCACCAGAATTAACCTCTGCACTTTTCACACCTCCATGGATAATCCATTCCACCATAAATCTGCCTCTCCAAGTCTTTAAGGAACGCTCAAGCTGAGGCCAAGAGAATGAATCCACCTCTATGACCAGGGACTGGGACAGCCAGCAAAGCATTGTTGTCATAAGGGACAACATTTAGCTTCTTTCATCATTGGAAAACCAACTGTTCAATTCTTCTCAGGTCATACATCCTCAAATTTATCATGCAGTTTAAGAATGCGGGCTGGAAGCCTTGCAATACATGGTTATTCTGTGGAGCTTGCAAAAAACAGACAAATTTGGGTTGTGGGGCTGACTTATTTTTTTGTGGACACACTGATCACAACCCTCATTCCCTATTCCCCTGTGCCATTGCAGGGGAGAACATGGAGAATTCAGGAGTGAAATTGGGCCTGGGAAGAAGGGAGGGATGTAGGGAAGGTGTTTTAAAGTTTGGTTTGTTCTCTCATTACCCTGCTCTCACTTGGGTGGTTAGAAATGGAACTATTTTATCCAAGGTGAGTCTNATTGTGTAATCCATGTATCACACTATTGGTCTGTGAAACTGTGTCCACCTACATCCATTTACCTGAGTATAAAAGCCTTTGCACACGTGGTGCAGATGTCTTTTGGGGTTGAGAATAAACATCCACGTCCACCCCCAAAGGCCCGTGCTGCTGTCTTTGTTCTATGCGTCGAACCCAGTGGTAACTAGGACCGGCAGAGACCTCGTGGGGGACCGTCGCCCCCCAAATTCTCCGTCTGTCGGGATTAAAAACCCCGACAAAGTAGGAATGAAATATTACAATTCTCTAGAAATACTGAAATGAAAAATTGATCTGCTTGTTTAGTAGTTCATTAATTTAATGTTTCCCTGGAATGAAATAATCTTTCCAATTTTAGAAACAGATAGGAAAAGTGGTCCTCACCTTTCTGTGTTGGTGTTGCTGATGGTCAATCTGAATTTTGCTGTGAAAACATTTGATTTCTTAGCTGAACAGTACCTGCAGCGACACATCTCAATTCAGAATATTAAATTTCCCCTGGCTGGAGACAGGCAATGAGTTACTACTCTGAAAAGTGTTTCAAAGTAAAATAAGCCACTTGGGAAGTGTTCTGCCTCTTTCTAGCAAGCAGCTGCTGGAGGAGCTGCCCATGGCCTCGGAAGGTGCTTTGCCCCCTCAGTGCAGTGGGAGCAGGGATGGGGTGCATGGGAGCTCATTGCTCAGCTTTCCTTTTCAGCACCATTGCAGTCCCAGGGAGAACAGATGGCACAAAGTGTTTCTTCAGTGGTGCTGAGATGCAGGAATATGAAAAAATACCTCTTCTAAAACATGGTGCAAGAGAGCAGGGAACTTCAGACTGTTAACCTTCATCCAATCTTGCTTAACTTAGAGATGTGGATTTATTCATAAGCATGTAAATACAACTAAAATCACATTCAGCATTGTGAAAACCTGAAAAGAGTATAGTAATAATAAAAAAAAAGGTAATATATTTGTGCATGTTAAAAAAAAGAAAAAGGATCAGTACACAATTAAGAACAAATACTGTGCCACAAAAATATTTGTTTTAACCAGATGGTCTTAAGTAATGCAGTCAGAGCTGTGGTCACAGTACATTAGTTTTGTTTCCATAGTAACACTAGTTTGGCAGACTGAGTTATTTAGATCTGCACTGCAGTGTTCATAGCAGTCTAATTCTCATATACATGCTTTTATTGAAATTGAAAATGATACTTAGGTGATCGTGCACACTTAAATGGGTGCAGACATCACGAGAAGTCAAATTTCCCCAAAGCAAGAATGTCCACATGTACAAATGGTGTTTATTGTGTAATGCTGGTGTTAATTTTGTACTAAATATAGTGTAAATAGAAACATACAACTATAAATTTAAATATAAGCACTAGGCTGCCTTTTGGGCTGGTGAGTGTGCTGGAGGTAAGGGAAAAGCTTAGTTCCAACTTTTCTGTTCCTGTGAAACTTTAAAACAACTTAAAAGGAAAATAACTAAAACCAGCTAATTGTGACTTATGACATGTGTACTGATATGTGTTGAGGAGCTGAATTGTGCAGTGACTTCCAAGATTTTTCTCTGAGATGAATCTAATTTAGATAGAGTAAATTAAATTATTTGGTATGATAATTTGTATGCTTACAGAATATGCCTCAAATAATTAAGAACAACAGGGATTTGTGAAATTTGGACTCAAACTGTTTTGCCAGATGGCAACAGCCAGAATTGTAATACATTGTTTATTGGAGAAACAGGAACAGGTACCACAGGACTTTGGAACACAGAGTGGACATCCAGGTCCACCTGCTGTTGGCAATACCAAATTCTGGCACAACAGGACTAACTAACTGTATCTTTTCTAAGCTGGTCAAAGTTTGCACCTTTTCAGACATTTAGGAAAGTATTATTTCCTTGATGATGCAAGGATGAAGCAAGATGATGGATTTTCTGTACACTGCCACCAAAAGTGATCTTGGTTGTCCAAGGTGCTTCAAACCAGCAATTTTCCTTTTGCCCCTTGGTACTCCTGCAGCACCCTAATTACAGAAGGCCTTAAGGCATTCTGAAGTAGGAAAGGATTCAGAATTGGTTTAATAAGTTTTGACAAAGGCAAATAATCTAGTTAAAAACAAATGTACTCTCCTTTTCAACAAGTGAAGAAATTGAACATAACTTTATCTGAGTTCTTATTGATCATTAAAAATAAGAGAAAGATGTTATCTTAAGGTAATGTTAATGTGTATGAAGTAGACAAAAAGCAAAATTCTTATTTTTAGCATTAGTATGTTGAGCACTTATACAAAAAGAGAACGTATTTTACTGTATAAAATTGTGTGCCTGTGGTACTTTCTCCAGGGTAACTGGCTTGCTTTTCATTCAAATTCTTTAGTGTCCAGTTATTTTTAAAGTTGTTTTAGGAAAAAAGAAGGGGTTTAGTGGGAACACTGTAATACTTGATGTGTAATTTCCCCTGCCAGAGCAGAGATGCTGGGCACATCCTTATTTAAAGTTGAGAGCCCTGGACCATGTGCATGGGCCCCGTGGAGGGACAGTCACATGGTTTGTATGAACTGAGTTTTCCATTAATCTTTGGAAATGCCTCTAACACTGAGAGTCTGGGCAGGCAAAGGACTTGTGTGAGGAAGGGTCAGGAATGTTTATTTCTGTCATGTCAAATCTGTTGTAAACAGTACAGTGTTTTTTCCATCCATTTTCATTGTTTTCCATAAAATTAGTGTCGTCTTGTAAACTTCAGCCAAGTGGTTGACCCTTCATTTTGCATTTTGAAAGCTGCTCCTTGGACTTTGTGTTGCAAAATTAAAATAGCTGTGGTTATATCTGTGAACAACATCCTGTAATATAAAAAGTAATTTTAAGCAAAATGAAGTAAAGATGTAATAAAGGAAAGCATATGTAGCAGTTTTAATACCCCACACTGTGCCTGCGTGTTGCAGCATACGCAGAAAATATCATGACACTTTGGAGTCACCTTGAATAGGTAAGGAGTGATGAGTTTAAATCATGAACATCAGTTTGGAAATGACGCAAATAGAAATATTTTTATTTCCATTAGAAGAAACACCTGAGAATTCAGTGACTGAAGGAGGTTAGGGGAAATTATTTTGAACTGCTTGTTATGGGCTTTTTGCTTTGCCTTTGATGTAACATTCAGTAGAGTTTACAGAAATAGCTTGGCTCACAAATAATTTATGTCTCATTGATCTTCTAGATCATCCTGAACTAAGAAAAAATGTTTGTGGTCAGTTTTTCTGCTCCCCATATGGTTTCATTGTTGGGTGTTTTTTTGGTTGGATTTTTTTGGGTTTTTTTTGCTGAAACTTTGCTTGGCAGTGGAAGAGAAGAAATTTGGTTTTCATTTCTGAGTGGGAAGTGTAAGCTAAGGAATGCCTTTGCAGGGCACTATTAGTAATAGATTTTAGAGGAGAGCTGCTTTTGGGGGTGTGTTGGGGCTCTGCTGGCTGTACACCCTGCCTGCCAGGCAGCTGGATGTTCTGTGACACACAGCAGTGAGGTGGCTGCCCTGTGCTCAGGTGGAGTTGCCCAACATTTGGCCAGCTCAGGGCAGCAGACCCAGCCAGCCCACCTTCATCTTCCAAAGATCTTGGTAGAAGTGCACCAAGTGTTTTGCAATTCTGAGCTGTTAAGCAGCTTTCATATTTACTCTGGGCAAAAAGCAATCAAAGAAATTTCCACATTCTGAAGGATTGCTTTGGAAACTTAAGTAGTGATGGGAGAAGGTGTGATTATATTTTACTAGTGTAGTGTGTGAAAGTGTGACAGCAAAATAAAATTCTAATAAACAATTCTAAGTGGAATTTTTTGCTTCCATAGGATCTTTCATTGAAAAAAATGTCAGTAAAATTTATGAAATAAAAATAAGTAGTAAGAAAGACAAAACCAGTTTCTTATAAAGTGAATATACACCTGACTATGCTATTTTCTCCTAAATTGCTAAATCATATTATGAACTTTCATTTATATCCTCCAAGTTAGAAAAAAACCCAAAAAACGAAACACAACCAACACACAAAAAACTTTTATGGAATTTAGTAAGCACAAAATCACCTGAAAATAGATGTGCACAACCTGATAGCACACAGCCATTACACAACCAGCCCCCCAGCTCTGATCCAATTTCACCCCTATTCCAATTGCAATGAACTGTTGATATCACCTTTAAATCCTGGTGCTTAGTTTCAGTGTGTTTTGATGAAATATGTTTTAATCAGGGAAGTGAAGACCCTGTGATTTTTGATTTGCTGCCTGCTCAGGAAGGAAAGGACTGGATCCTACAGGAGGTTAAGCTGGAAGCATGTGGGTTTTGTGATTGATGGCATTTCATTCCTGATCCAGTGCTAGAGCAGCAATCACGAGCTCTGATTTAGACAGAATTTACCCACCCCCCCCAACAGACATCTGTGTCTTTTGAACTTGCAGGAATAAATTTACACAGGAACGAACAGGAACTACAGGAGTTTAGGCTGTGCCAAGGTGAAAAGCAGAACTTTAAACCCAGCTGCTTCTTAGGCAAGATGGCTTCACCACAGCTAAGCCAGCCAAAGAAAAAGACCACCACGTGATGTTTGGCACATGTGTTAGCTTCTAACACCTTTAAATATACTGACTTATCCTATCTAACCACGTGAGGTGTCACAGTGCCACACATACATACCAGCCATAGCTGCATGCAGTGCAGGAACATTTTCTCTGGGGCCTTGATATCTGCTATCATTTTGGCTGGCAGATACACTCAGTTGACAGCAATTAGCTGAAATAGTGAAAACTGGTAAATGCATCAAAATAGTTAATGACATTTTATCATTTTAAAGCATCTTCCTGCTATATTTTTAGGAAGAGAGGAGCAAGTTATGACAGTCATTTAAACCTTCCTTGGTGCTCAAAAATACCAATGACCCGAGTAACATGATGGTTTAATTAAACAATGAGATGGGAGATGGAACCAATACCTTGAAGCACTTGAGCACGACTAATTTTAAGCATGTGAATCTTGTGCTTGTGCTTGGCTGTTGTCAGCTGAATTGGAATGGCAGGCTGTCAAACTGATAACTGCAGCTACCAGGGTCAGCTGAGGGCTTAAGCATGAGCTTAAGCATCTTCCTCTGCTGGTGCCAGTGGTGGAGCAGGAATGCTGTCCTGGAGCATTATGGCCTCTGTCAGGGTGGCTCTCTTGCAGTTCATGAATGCTTTTCTGAAGCACTGCAGATTTAACTCTTTACACTTGGTCTTCTGCTTCTTCAGCTCTTACTGTTTTTCCAGTATTGTTATTTTAAACTGCAGCCAGGTTCCTTTTTCTGGAATGTAAGCACACCCCATTTTGCAGATATATTAGAAAACTTTCAAAATCTGTCTTATTTTTAATTCCAAGTATCTTCTCTCAGCTGGCCTCTGTATAGAGCTTTGTCTTGTTTTTAGCTTCTTATCAGTAGTGTTAAGTTGCTTCCAGAAGGAAAAGATGCCCTATTGGGTAAGTAGGTCAGGGGAGCAACCAAATGATGGTTTTGTACAGAACTGAGGAGGAAGAGTTAAGGCTGGGAGTGGAAAGCTGCTCTGAAGGAAGGCAGATGTCTCCTGGGGTGGAGGGACTGTGCTGCTACTTAATTTACTGTACACATCCAGCTGAGAAATGGACTCATGGAGGTTGTCTTTCCTAAAGAGTAGATTTTTTTCCTACATTTAAATGTACAAAATGTGTTAATGTGCAGTAGTGGAACAAAATTATCTATGAGAATGAGTCTCTTCCCACCCAAGAGAGCCTCAGTCACTTCTCTAAATTAGTTGTGAGAATGGAGATAACTCACTTGAATGCACAAGGTGTAACTGCTGGAGGTTTCTGGGCGATGGGAGTGTATTAAAGCTAATTGCTGTAATGTGACTTTGGCTAATTTCTTTTCTTTCAGAACTCAGGTTACAACTTCGAGCTTTGTTTCCAAAGTCATTGGCCAGGTGTTGCGTTCTTGATATGTATTGCATTTGTAGTAATGTAATTTTTACTTGAATTATTTAAAATCTTTCTGATCGATGTGTACACAGTGACTGTAAAAAATTGTGCAAACTCAAGTTATGATGGTGCTAGACAAATTTTTCCCTTATTTTATTCTTAAAATTATCTTCCTTGTTGCCCTACTTAGAAAAAGATTCACTTTTTTTTCTAAAAAAAGAATTAATAAAACCCCTATGATAAATGATGTTATCTTGGTGGGGCAAGAATGGAAAAATAGAATGGTACTTAGACAAAACTGTATACTTTAAAAAGCATAGAAAACATTGCAAATTCTTTAGGCAAGTTTCTCTCAAGAATATTTTTGAACTTTGTTTCTAGGCTCTATACCAGTTAGGACATTGTCTGTGTTTGTGGGAGGGGGAAATCTGAACTACTGACAATATCTGCAGAACAGAGCTTTGCAGTTGGCTTAGTTCATACATTTTTTAAGCAGAGGCTGCAGATGGAAGAATACAATAATGCAGGCCAGATGTGACTGAATGTGTGACTAAATGTCAGTGGATCACTTACATGGTCATGGATTTCAGTAAATTGATAATTAGGCAAGAGTGTTTAGACCATTCCTGTTATGGGAGAGGTTTCTCCAGCCATGCTGAGGAGTTGAAATGCAGCACAGCTGAGGAAATGCAGAAGTTTTTAGGTTTCACTTGGAAAATCCTTGACTGGAAGTCCATGGTGAGCAGAATTTGTGCCAAGCCTTTCTGCACTGGGCTGGGCTGGCTGCAGGACCCAGAGAGATGAGCTGTGGGGGTTTGAAAACCATAACACATTTAAGGAATATCTTTACCTGTTATGAAAAATACTAATCCATAAAAAGCCTGTGGAGAAGTGGTCTTCAGTCATTGTTATCCCATTTTTTCCATTTTATATTTAAATTTTAAATACATTTAACTTTTCAACAGTTCATGTCAGAGATTTTAAATAATTACTACATTGAGCTAAAGACGAATTTTTAACCTCTTTTCTTCGGAAGCAAAGAACATGCAAATTTACAGTTACTTTCTGGCCCAGTGCCGAAACATCTCTTTTGTTACCATGAAGGAAAATAGAAAGGTTTGATTAAAACCTTGCTCAGTAATTAAATGTCTGTAGTTTTTTTTCCTGTAGACATTGTTCCATTTTGGTGGTACTTGTTGTAAGGCAATGTAAAATTTTAATAAATCTCTCAAATGAACCCCCAGACAGTTTTCATTATTTTTATACTACATTAGCAATCACGGAAATACGCTGCAAAAATAATAAATAGCTGTTAATTGCAAGCATTTAATTGTGTAGATTAATAATTTAGCATGAAGGGCAAATAATGGTCTATATTCTGCTTTCTGTTGGAGGACTCTTGCATGTATTTTTAAGTTCCGTCAGTGATTTCATTTAGAGTGATGAATGATGTGTCTTCAACTTAAAGTTGAAGACTGTCTTAAACTGAGCGTTCACTGAACAAATTTATTAATACACAGCCCTGCTTAGCACTACCTACTCAACATTGCCTCTAAAAACCCAGGTCTGAGCACCCTGCAGTAAACTCTCTCGAGTTTAATGACATTTTAAGCTATGTGATGTGTAAAGCTTGTAGACTAACTTGTGTTTAATGGGGCATTCAGGAAGCATGGAGGATTAAGGCTACTTTCATGCAGAGGGAACTGGAAAAAAAATTGTGAAAACCACGAGGGAAAGGGTTGTGGAGCACTGTGTGATTGCTTGGGGTGGAAGTTGAGTCTCCTGAGCTAAAATTAACTAGAACTTTTTTAAGGTTTACTTTACACATGGTTACCCCATTGAATATCTGTAGGATGGTTTTTGCTGGTAAGAAAGCCACAACCAATAGAGTCGTGTTTCCTGTATTTATTTATTCCTGCAGGTAGCAGTGCTTCAGGCTCACGTTTTAATTTGCACCACAGAAAAAAACGTTGCTCTGGATAAAGAGTTGTCAGGGGAGGATTTTGATTTTTTTAATCCTTCTTCATGCTCACCCCAGGTGGCAGCCTCTTCTCCCTCTGCTTCCATTCCATCGCTGCATGGTGCTGGGTGACATTTCAGGGCCCGCTCTCTCCTGCTTCTGCCTTTCCTGGCACAGAATCATGATTGTATTTGATTTTCCCCCTCTTTTCTACTTTTTCTCCAGCTCATATAAAGCTGCCGAAGGACTGCATAATTTGTGTAGGTTTGTGTGCAGTGTGTCAGATCCTTCACCCCTTTTGCTGCAGACCCAATCCTTGTGAGGTGCCTCTAGATTTATACAGATTAATTTATCTGGGCCTCAAGTGGTGAAAAACCCCTCTAACTTCCCAGTTCTCTTTTAAGGGAACAGCTCAAAACTGACTTATTTTAAGCAAAAATCAAGCCCAGGCATGCAACTTATAACTTCTGAAGGAAGCTAGGAAGCTGTTTACTCAGGAGGGAGCAAATGCTGGTGCACCTCAGGGTGAGCTCTTGCAAGGGCAGCAGCAAACACATGGTCGGTGTCAGTGAACAGCTACAGAAAATGTATTAATCTGTGAAAGAATACAAATGTCTGTATTGACTTCTGGGGTGTTTTGCAAAAATACCTAACCATGATTATATATATTTTAACAAAGGCTATGAGATCACCGTGGACATCCAGGTTTGGTCAGCTGGTGTTGGTAGATGCAACAAGCTGTTCTTTGTGATACAAAAGAATTTGTGCCTAGACTAAATGGTAATTTGATAATGCAGAAGCAACTGCTTGCTAAATCAAGGTGGTAGCTTTTATTTTAGGTAGGAATGCTTCCATATTAATGTTAAAGCATGAGTTCCATTTCCGCTTACAACATTTCTGTTTTAAAATGCATTAGTATGCCAGAATCCTTCAATTTGAGGTTTAATGTTTTGTTGTTTTTCTTTTAAAGAAAAATTATTTAATTTTTTATCAGCTGTTGGTAAGTTATATAGGGAAAACACATTTGGACATGTTTTGTGGAGTAATGTAATGGCATGTACTAAACCAAAATATTTGCAGGGAACTGAGAAGTTTTTGGACCTGCAGGTCTTTCTTTAGAAAAGTATTGTTTTGAGGGTGTCTGCCTCTAAATGCCACTGCTCTTTGACACTCCTTCCTTTTTGATGGTGCTAGTAAGAAAGCCGGGACTGTGCTGCCTTTTACATTTCCCTTTCATCTGTGCATGCTGTCTCCTACGTCATACGGGAGTTCTTTGTGCGGCTGGGGCCTACGTGACAGGAGCACTTCTTTCGCCTTAATTAGGGACAGGCAGTGGGCGTGAAGGCTCCTTTCGTAGCCTCGAGACTGTCATACACTCCTCCAAACAAATCAGGCAGTCACCTGATGCAAAACAGCTCCTCTAATTTATATAAAAATGGACATCTGAGGCTCCGGCGGGGCTGTGGGGGGGTCGTAGTGTTTATTATCCCACTGGGAAGGATTGTACTTGACAATTGGCCGGAAAGTCCTCGGTGGTCAGCGAAGCTGTGGGAAAAGGGTTTGATTTTTTTACAGCTTGGGCAGTGCATAGTGCATAGTGACTGTGAGAAAGCCTCCAGTGGCTGCCTGGCGTGGCTGCTCTGCTATTTATGGACAGCCAAGCTGCAAGTGGGAGCTGCAGCTCTAATTCAGCTGAATGCTGCCAATCCGTCGCAACATTATTGGGGTTTTCTGGTTGGTTTGTTTGTTTCCCTTGCTGTTGTTTTTTCCCCCAAGCTTCAGCCCTTAGCTATCTGTTTTATGGGTTTTTTTTTCCTCACATATCACGCTTTTGACTGCAGCAATGTCAGTATAGCCCTGGTGAGTGAGGCCAAAGCAGGACCAGCCTGTTGAAGCAGAGAAGGAATGTAAAACTCCTGGTAATAAAAATAGCCTGCTTTATATTTTACATGTAAACTAAACTTTGCCATTGGTGTGGGACTTTGCCAGGTATGCATTCCATCTGCTTTGTGACCTCTGTAGGACTAATGCAAATAGCAGTTGACTTCAGATAATTTCATGTTATTTAGCTCGTTAATTTATGTCAGTCAAAAGACAGGAGGACTTTTCTGCCAGCAATGAATTAGTTTCTGGTATTGATTTACTGGTAGTGACATGGAAGAATGAGGAATGACATTTAGTATGGCTATGTCAAAAACTATTATCTTAATATCACAGGGGTCAAATTTTAATAGCAGCTGCCATACTGCTTCCCTGAATAGGGAGTACTTTCCAAAGTGTGGAAAAAAATACATGGTATTACAGGATAATAACTGCTGGGAAAGGCTTTTTTTACACTCCAGCAGCCCTGCTTCTCTCTGGATCAGCTGAGATCACTATGTACCACTCAGAAGAGGGCATTTTCTGGTTCCAGCAGAATTGCTGGATTCTAGACATGCCTTCAAGCCATTTGGCCACATCTCACTGCATTCGAAGAATGCTGCTGGGCACGTTTAACTCGGTCCCCATGCCAGGCTGCTCTGGCTGGGGGTGCCCCTGGGGGGCTCAGGGGATGGACACTGCCCTACAGCACAATTCAGCATTTCCTCTGAAGGGTGCTACTGGCTTCCAGTTTTGATACATATTTTGCAGCTTGTAATCTTTTTATTGGAAATTGTTTTTCTTTTCTTATGTGTACCTGGCTTTCTTTTTGAAGATGGTGAGTTTTCAGCATTGGTTGATGGCATTTTGAGGAAATATGCCTATGGTGTAGTCTGTAAAACATTTAGTGTATATCTAAAAAAAAATCCATAAAGGTCTTCTCTGCCACAGATTATACAATGAGAACTTTGAGTTTGAATGATGTGTCTTGTTTGTGGAAGGAAGATTGCAGATGAGAGGTTTTTGGAAGGTGCATTAATTTTCTGTTAGTGCAATGTTTGTTGGTCCAGAAGTTCTTTTATTGATGGTGGATGTTTCCCATTGCTAGTACTGGATGGAATGATCTCTCACTTCACAATATTGTTGTTGATTGTTTTTTCTCTTTTGCCTTAATTCTTCCTTTTATTTTGCTTTATCTAGAAATCCTTCAACCTGCTTACATTTCTGAAAATACACTGTTGTATGTAAAGCTGTTGTGGTTTTTAGGGAAAAAATGCACCAATAAAAAAAAAATCTGTCTGACCTAAAGTTACATAAAGAAAGAAAAATGAAGTGTTTTGTATTGCTTTTCATGTATATGTGACTTTTGCATGGACATCTGTAGAGAAGCAGCTTCCTGAAATTGCAGTCTGTTACATTCTTCAGTATATGCAGTTTAGTTGCATAAAAGTAAGCTTTATAGCTCTCTTTATAATTATGTAGCTCTAGAAATTTAAAATACATGTTTCACTATGAGTGACCTGATTGTGTTACTTATTTTTTTACCTTTCCTATGACCTTTTATATAAACAGTGTGATTAAAAAGTCAAAGTATTGTTACTTGGATATAGTGTTCTTTTAGTAATACACTTTAATATTTTTAAAATTTCTTTATATCTGTAAATTCTGCCACTGTAATCTGTCAGAAGTTGCACTAGTGGACTTAAGCAGACATTTTTACATTTATACATTGGGTTCCATTAGGAAGAGTAAGTGCATGAGAGGCGTTTTTTCAAGGCTCTCCAAGCAAGTGGGGTCTACTGCCAGTAGAGGAGCACAATACACACTTGCCAGATAAAAACAAATTTGGGAAGAAAGAGTGGTGCATAATGTGATGCCTATAGGAACTGCTTACATTTTGAGGAAGAAAACTATATATAAAAACAGTTTTAAAGAATGAAACCTCATGGTTTTTCTACAAGGAGTGTAATTGCATGAATCCAAAAATCCTAATTATTAGAAGATGAAGCATGCCCAAAAATGTGGCTTGTTCACTATAACTCCTTTCCTCAGCTTTATTTCTTATTCTGTGGTTGGCAGATATTCCTGTGCTGCGATTGGTAAATTCAAACAGAATTTATTTCATTTAAAACTTCAGCTGCTAAGTTCACTTCTAGTCAGTGGATGTGGATGGAATCATCCCTGGAGATTCCTGTTTTAAAAACCTATTTTAGGATCCAGTGAATCACCAGCTGAAAGTGCCTGTCTCTTATTGCTGATTCTAGGGGAAGCATCAATCATTACTGCAGAACAAATGTCAAGCATATGTATGGCTAAAATTAAGTGTCATGAATCCAGTGTTGGGACCAAATTAAAAAACTCCACATCTTCATTTCTAAACTGCCCTGAGCACCTCCCCCAGCTCCTTCCATCAGTGGTGCTCTGCCTTTTTTTCCTTTTCATGGACATCTCACCAGGCTTTTATGCTCATTCTTTAAAGTCTTTATGGTCCACATAACCATAAAATGATAATAACATGGCATTGCTTACTGCTGATCTGTGTTGCTTTCATGTTTACTGGCGACCTTTACCTTCCACAGTTCCATAAAAGAACTTGCTTGGTTCACCCACATTTAATATATCTACTTGCTTCTTTCCCAAGGTGTTTATTTTGGTGAGATTTTAGTTTTTGTGGTACCATGTCACCTAATTTTTGATATTGTGAGGGACTGAAAAGAACACTTGAAAGGAGTTGCTCTGACTGTTGGCTTACAAAGATTTTCCCATTTTTTTTTTTGTTAGATGGCTGTTTAAATGCCTTTAACAGTTTTGTAAGCACAGCTCTTTCTTCTTCCCTATTGGCTGCTTTTCATTTCCAACACAGATATTTCTCATTCTGCCAGATACCGAAGGTGTAATTGCCCACAGTGGATTGCACCAAGAGCTTGCAAAGAGAGGATCATCCAGACAAACCAATATTAAAGTTCAACCATTTACTACCAGTGGGCAAATATCTTCTGTTTGGTCCCTGATGGTGTGCTGCATTAAATAAAAAGTGATAGGCAACAGAACTGCCTTCAAATTTTTCTGCTGTCCAGAGAATGCATCAGAGTTTAGGGCCCTAACCATACAGCTTTACTCTCTGATTGAAAATTCTGAAACAATGAAATGAAATGTGTGTAAAAAAGCCCAGGAGCCTTTTCATCTTAATCCCAATTTATTTATTTTAATTTCCAATGTAAATATTGTACCAGATTATCTTGATTGAAAAAACCCAGAATTTAAAAAATGACCAAGTCTTGTTAGAATTGCATCTCTGATGTCTCCCTCCTGAGAAATGCAGTTATTTGATTGTGCTTTGTATTTGACTGCAACTTTCTGCATCTCCCACAGCAGAACTCTTTACAGGATAAATAATGTAAGAGAGAAAACAAAGGGGCACACTAGGACATATTTTTCAAGGCAATGATGTTGCAGAGCAGCATTTGGGTTGAATCAAAATGGTTACTTATATTTTCAAAGTACCTGCTGGTTTGCTTTGCCAGGAGTGTGGCAGTGGCAGGCAGAGCAGGGATGGCTGCTGCCCCTGTTCTGGGCACTCAGCAGTGAAATCCCAGTGTTCCCTGAGCTGCAGAGTGCCCAGCACGGGGCTTCGAGGCAGTGTCTGCTTGCAGGAGCCTGACTGGGTACCAGGAAAGCTAAAAGCTCTCTGAGGTGGGAATGAAGTCTTTGGATGTGCATAAAATAGCTTGATTCAGGTCTTAAAATAACATTATTTCAATAATGGGCTGTGAATGACTTTGATACCAGATCTATAAAGAGTTTGAGACACATTTTGAAGTTTGTTTTTCTGGAATAACCCCAGGTTTAGTCAAAATACATTGGATTTCATTGCTGCACTGTAATGGGAGATGTTGTGACTGAGGACTGGTGCAGGGTGGCTGGGAGCAGTCCCTTGATGTGCCTGGGAATGGTCTGATCACGTGTGGCAGAGGAGAGGTTAAATCCCTTTGGCTGCTACCAGCATCTGCTGGCAAGGAAAGGAGTTTTCCAAAGTTTTGCATAACGGGACCATTGAACAAGTATGTTTTGAAGTTGTCCATGCAGAAAAGCTTTCTGCTTTAGCATGTCTGTCCTTTCAAAGACAAAATGAAAGTAGGGTGAAGCTCAGAAGGTTAAACACCTGCATGGTGAAGTGAAATGTTAGCATTTTGATTTAAAACTGAAAGTTTCTGCTCCTAATCCCAGAGATTGTGGTGTTTATTGTACCAACATCTGGCTTTTGTCTGTATGTCCACTATAAGGAAGTAAGTTTATAATGTGTTTTCACTGCTTAATGCTTTCATCTCCCAACTGATAACTTCTGTATCCTCATCCTCTTGGGTCATTAGATATTGCTGGGTTACTCTTTTTGCTGGACTTCTTTTTTTTTTTTGATCACTAAGAGAAGCTTTTTTTTTTTTTTTATCAGACTTTGCAAATAGTTGAACTATAATTGTTAAATATTAGCAGAACACTGACTTTAAATGTGCAAGCCTACAATAACATGGTTAGATTGAACTAAAGAAGTCCAGCAGAAAAAATCCAGGACTGGCCAGGGCCTGGCTGCTGCTGGGACATGGTTTTTCACCCCTCTGCAGGCATGTGCATCATCTCTTTGGAGTATAGAGAATCAATCCATTGACAAGGCTGAACACACAGCCTGCCATCCCAAACCTCAGCCTTTGTGAGCATCCTGGCTCCCCCACTGGGTTTCCAGGGCCACTGGCCCAAGGGGGAGGATTTTTCCTGGGCTTCATCCACTGCTTTCCAGGCCATCCCATCTGCAGTGGGGCTGGAGCCGAAGCTATCTCCTCCTTATGCTTTATTCTATTCCTCTCAATTAGTTTAGCACTTTGAGAAGGAAACTCACTGGAAAGAAGGGTCTTACTTGAATATCCCACATAAAAAAGAGACTGGGATGCTCCTGCTGCTTGTCCTCTGCCTGCAGCTGTGACTGCCCCGTGGCCAGCTGGCTCTAGTCTCATCAGATCATCCCAGCCATGGTGGCTCCTGACTCTTCTTGCTTTCAAATTACAAGCAGGCAAAGAAAAATTTAACAGGAGTATAGATTTAAACAAGTTTTTGCTGATATTGTGCCATTTTGCACCAGCTATGTTACAGGGAATATGTAGAGGTACCAATGCCAGAACTTATTGGAAAACAGAAAAGGGTTAAATGAATCTGGAAAACCTTCATTACGTAGACATTTGCAAAAAAAATTGTAAGAAAAATAGTATTTTTGGCCACATGATGTCTATAGTAAGAGAGTAATGTCAATAGAAAGTGCATAATGGAAAGAAACTGTTTTCCAAAGGAGACAGAGTAAACAATATTAGCTTATTCAGGAAAAAATACCATGCTGTCCCAGCAGATAAAGCCACCCCACAGGAAATAGCGATGGAAAGAATAAGAGGGATGGGTTTGGCATTTCAGAGTCCGCTATCTAAAGGCTACAGTGTGACAGGGAGACCTGTGTGATGACTGCTGAGTTTCCACTACCAGAAAGGGTATTTATTACGTGTTTCAGGCAGGCATATCTGATAATTTAGCAACATGAAAATGCATCAATGCATCCAGTGTTTAATGCTAGAAGAGCCCAGGCACCATTCAGCATCAACAGTGCTGAAATGGGGCTTAGCTGCAATATTTTGCTTGCCTGTGTTTCTTTCACCGAGCTGTGGAAGCTATTTCTGTAGCTTTAGTTATCGATGTCACCTCTCACAGTTCAGCTGCAGTAATGGCTTTCACGGGGGTGATGGCACAAAGGACTGTGCTCTTTGCATAAGCACAGAGGCCACGGAGGGAAATGCGGCAGGGCTGGGCAGTGCCGAGCGCGGCGAGAGCTCTCATTGATTTCCTCTCACAGGCTGCGTGCAGCACTGAGCCCCTGGAGAAACCTGTCCAGCTGCATATCTATCACTGCCCTTGACGTCCCAGTGTGGGGCACACAAAATCTGGGAGTGCTTGCAAAAGGCCAAGTGTTTGCTGCTCCTCCTCCCCTCCCACCTGCAGGCAATCCTGCTGCCCGCCCTCCTGTTAAATTGCAACAATGAAAAGAGAAATATGGAAAAAAACCCCTTTGCAAATGGCTTTGTGCTTTTCAAAATTATATGTGCTAAGGGAGAAAAAAAGTCGTTAAAATTGAGTGTTAAGCTTTAAATGGAGGTTGGTGGTGGAGAGGTTGGAGTGCTGTGCTTGAGCATCAGGGGTGATGCCTCCTGTGTGTCTGCCTTCTCTGGACCCCACTCCAGAGCCTCCCACCATCATCCAGGAGAACTCCAGTGGCCACGTAGATGTTCCCTGTGTGGAGGGTGAGGCTCCCACTGGAGTATATTCACACCAGTTTGAGGGAGGAAGAGCAAATCTCCAGCTGACCTCCTCTGCAGGTTTCCCTTCCTACCAACCTTGGAGAATGCAGCCTGGTAGCTTTCAAATGTGGAGGTCTTTCCTTTAGAATTACCAGCAGCAGTCATTGCATACTTTTACTTCCATGGAGCAGCACTGTGATGGCTGGGAACCAGCTGGGCTTGTCTCCACATGGGCAAATGTGACAGCCTCACACTCTAGTGCAGGGCAGAACTTGGCCCTGCTGAAATGTCAAGTTGTATAAGATTTTAAAAAAAGTGGGGATTTCTTTTTTTTTTTTTCCCCCATCCCAAATAAATATTTCTTAGGCTTTCTGGTTTTAACTGAAAATAAAGGGGTTTGTTTTTGCTTTCCCCAGCTGGCAGAACACTCTCTGACCAGCCCTAGAATTTACACTAGATTGAGTAACACCAGAGTGTTGCCAAATTGGACCAAAACAAAAGTGGCTGCCGTGAAACACTGCTTGGTGTGAATTTGAAGCACAAGGATAAACATAAAGGGTTCTTCAGTGTCACCTATACTATATTTAAAGAGTTTCCTGTGCAAGTTTGCTGCTTTGAAAACTGCTTAAAAACACAAGAGGCTCCAATTTTAAATACCAGTGTACCAGTCATATGTGCTGCTGCGTGAAAATTTATTTTTATTTTCAAGTTTGGTTGGAAATTGGGTGGTGAAAGCAATGTGTGATGTATAATAAGCCTGTAGTTTTTCAAATACACCAAGAGCTTGATGTGGGATTGACTTTGTGGGGAAATAGGCCAGAAGACTCCGTAGGCACAACCTGTGCACAGGCCACACCAGAAATCCTCAGCCTGCAAGTGTTTGCTTAGGCTGTGGAGAGCTGTCACAGCCTCTGGGTCTACCCCAGTTAACACTACCAGCTTTCAGCGAGGAGCACGTGGTGCTTCTCTCCACGATTACCTTCCATAAAACATGTTTCCTAGCCTTGAGGAAGGTGCTTTTTCTTGCTTTCAAACCTCATGAATGAGGGGCAGCCTCTTAATTATGCATATGCTCATTTTCTTTTATATTCACCCTAATGCCTTTAGTAATAACATGTACTTTTTAATAGATGTGTTTTTATGGATTTTCTACTGCTGTGTAAGCCCTGTCTCTTCTGTGAGGGAAGATACCTGTGTTTGCCAAAGCTGATGCAGGGCAAAAGGGATGCAGATGCTAGAGTAGCACAGGAAAAGAAGTGTGAAGAGTCCCTTCACCCACTTGGTCATCTGACCTCCTTCCTAAGAGGACATTTCCTCTAAAACATGTATGAAGAATGGTTTATGTTTGAACTATGTGAGGTGTAAGAGGAGACATGGTAGTGTTACAGAAGTAATGAGGCCAAGATCTGCTTTGACTTGGTGTTCCTCATTCCTGAAGTTTCTGTAGGATTTTTTGGAATTACATTTGAAGGGGACAGTTTTAAACAGACCAAAAAGGTTTAAAAGCTTACAGGAAAGTGATGAGCCAGGGAGTGGACTACGTATTTTGTAGACTTCTCTTACAAACTATCTGTTGCATAGATACTTCTGGCTGTGGGGTACTACACATGTGTGGTTCTTTCAGCCCTGGTGTGCCTACATTTTTCCCTTTCTTATAAAAAGGAAGACTTAATATAATAACTACATTGGAATTTCCTATAATTAATTTACTTTTGAACAGACACAAGATTTGGAGCACAGCTATCTTTGTGGTCAGTAGGAAAAGAAATGTTGAACCTCACAAGCTGTGCTTGGTAGCAGAAATAATAAATTCAATCCTCAGGTTACTGTAAATATAACTTTTAAGAATACACTTGTTTGCTTATCTACAAACCTAGGTAGGCATAAACTGAGCAATGCTGTGCAACACCCAAAGTAAATATAATAAACATGTGCACAAAAAAGTGGTCTGAAAAGAGGGATAGAAATTTGAGAGAAGTGATATATGTGCAAATACAAGAGCATTGTCCTGCTGTAATGAAGTATTGTCATATAAAGTGAAGAAATATATTGGTATCACTTTCCCAACAATCTTCTTTCCTAACCAGTCTAAAGACATATATGCAGCTGCCAACTTGATGAAATAAAAATTTGTAATGCTTTTATATTGTTACTCCAAGGAAAAGCTTTTTACTGCTGTTTGGGGAAGAGAGAGCAATAAGTTCTGAGCCACCATTTCAATAATTTTATTTTTCAGTTTAGAAAACTGTAGATAAATTTTACAGTGTTGCTATCTAAAAATGCAGGCTTGTGCTTTTGACTGTCACCAGTAAAGGAGTAGGGTGAAGAGAACAAAGAAGATCAAAGAGAAGTGAGAGAGTTTATTTCAAAGACATCCATAAAAATAGTGGGGTTTTAAAATTTTATTAACAATGACCTGAATTAAGCTTAAATAATTTGGGTCCCAATCTTGAAAATAATTTCATGCATGTTTAACCTCAATCATGTTTGTTGTCAGCTAATTACCTCTGTTTACAAACTAAGCGTAGAATGTTTGCAAAATGAGCACAATAGAAAAATTGATAGAAACCACAGATATGCTAATGTGAAAAATCAGGCAGCCACACAAAGTATAAATATTATTTCACCTTTTAGCACTTGGAAATTCAAGAGATGTTAATTCCATGTCTTTACTGCTACTGTTGAATTTGATGAAACCTCTTTTTCACCTGAAGGAATAAACTAAAAATAACCAAACAACACAATTGAAGGTTGATGGAAGAATACTGAACTTAAATGAACATTGCAGTAAATTATTGAGACCAATTAGATTTTTGGCTTAAAACCAAATATTGTTTGGTTTGACAAGAGTTTTACTGGTGCTTGGCTTATTACTGGCAATTTGAATATATATTACGTTAAAGTATTGAAAATAATTGAAGTACCACACACAAAGAGATTAAGTATCACCATGACAATTAACTATAAAGAATTCATAGCAATGTCCAGTAAATCGCAGCAATGTCATTTAAAATCCAAGGCAGAAATCTTGAGCTGTGACTTCCATGATAATATTTAGTTAAATCAGGCTTACACAGGTAAAAATTTAAAATTACAACACTAGATAACCCAGGTGAAAGGTAGGACCAAAGATGGTGATTCTCTTCCATGCATCACCTTCTTGTTTATGGAGAATGGATGTTTTTCTGGGGTGGGGTGTGTACTGTGTGTAAATGCTATAAAGCAGAACAACAACTGAAGAACAGAGGCACTGCACATTTTGCTGTTGAATGACTGACTTTTGTGGAAGTCATGCATGTTAAACTGCAGATGCAAGCACGTAGTGCATGTCAAGGTCGCTGCTCGGTGGCGCTGCTGGCACTGCCACACGACTTTGACAAACACCTGCCTGGGTTTGTACTCCTTCCAAATTCCTAACCTGCAAGTTAACTTGTTTTCTATTGGTTTGTTGGGCAAGAGCTGTATTGATGAAAGGATCTTTCACCTGGAAGTGAGTTGGAGATGCAGTTTGAGGTAGACTGTGGTGCAGGCTGTGTCACATATCAAGTCATTCACAACAACTTCTGAGTGAGCCAGTGGAGGAGGTGAACAGCCTTTACCTGGAAATTCAGCTTTTTCCCCTGCATCTACTTTGTTTCCTCCTGGAACTGAATAATCACAAATTTAAGTTCTCCCAAACTTGAAGTTTTTGTATTATTTCAGTACAGAATCCAGACGAAGCACAGTTTGAATAAATCAGGTTTGGGCTTGTCAGGAAAGAACTGAAAACCCTTGATTAGTCTCAGCTCAGTTTTGAGTCCATTAGTGTCAATCCAAATGATGTAAGGGATGTTTTGGTTGCTGTTGATAAGAATTCTCATGAGTTTTAATTCTGCTGAATTAATGTCTGGTGTACATGTGAGCTGAATTAAAGCAATCACCTGTTCTTGCTGCGTTGCCCTTCTTTGATGGACTTGCCTCTTAGGTCAGGGACCTTTCCCTGCCTCTGTTACCTCTCAAATGGGGAAAGCAAAGCCAACTCTTCCAGGAGAAATAGAAGCAAACACAGGATATGCAAATATAATTTATTTGGTGTAAAAATGGCAGTCTTGGAGTGTTCTTGCTAGTGAAAAGAACAGGGAAAAGCCAAAGGGTAGAAAAGTCATTAGAGATATTGTATGTTGATTCCCTAGGTCCTCTCTTAGCTCCTGGAGAAGTTGGGATTCTTCTAACATGACCTGGGCTTTGGGTTATTTAATTTCAATGCCCACGGTGCTCTTTTATCATCTCATTTTCCAATGAACATGGCATTTCTGACAGTGGGGGATTTTATTTCTGAGGATGATTTTAGAGGAGAAGATGCTGCAAAGTTTTTCCTTCTCTTTCCCTCACCTGGGCTCTAAACAACGCTGCAGGGAAGCAGCTGTGATCCTCATTCACTTCACTGTGCAACTCCTCCTTGCTTGTGTCTGCACTTATATTCCATGGTGTAACTTGCAAAAGCTGCAACTGGGAGGGACCAAATCCCACTGGATTTGGCACTGTCCAAATCCCACCAGGGACATCAGACACCCACGGTGTGACTGGGAGCTGGTGTTTTCCTTGTTTTCCCCATGCCCTCAGCAAAGGACACCCAGCAAGTTGACTGGGCTTCTGTTTGGAAAGGTCGTGCTAACAATGGGCGCACTGGGGCTCTGCCTCATGTGACAGGCAGGGAGAGACCTGCACCGGGTCACAGGGAGCTGTCAGTTTTGGGGCAATGAAGGCAGCTTTGTTTCCAGGCAGAAGCTGTTGTTTGTCCAGCCTGTGGCTCGAGGTTGCTCCTTGTGTGTGATGGAGGGAGCTTTGTGCTCCTGCTGGGCTGTTTGCATCCCCTGGCAGTCATGCCTTCGGTTACACACGGGCTCTGGAGAAAGGACCATCCTTCCTGGTAGCAAAAACATCAAATTACACCTCGCCTTTGCTGAAGAGGAGCCATTGTGTTCTGAGCTGGCAAAACACCCGATTCAAACAAGCTTTAATTTCTCATAGAACCCTATTGTTACCCTGTGGGAAATTTCCATGATAACAGTGCAAATTTATACTTAGTTCTTTCTGGCACTGCCCGTGTGGCAAGCACTGTCAGGAGCAGGGCCTGTCCTGCCATAGCTGTCTGGCCATCTCCTGCTGGTGGTGCTTGGGCTCCTTTGGTCCTCCCTGGACTGATGGTGGGATTATTTTGTATATATCTGTGTCAGTGTGTGCTGGTCTTCTTCCCCCAGTTCACAAGGTAGGAGCATGAGGACTGCACTGAAGAATGAGGAACAAGTTTTTTGTATAAGTTCAATATCCTGGCACAAAACAGATACCCTGAACCCTGGGTAGTGCTGAGGGAGCAGGACCTGGTGCCTTGTCCCAGGTGCCCAGTGCAAGTGGCAAATGTCATCCCAGCCATCCCAGCCATCCCTGCCACTGTGCCAGAGCCTGTCAGCTGGCACAGACAGCCCCATGCCGCAGCCTGTGCCCTAATCTGACCCTGGAATCTGCTGTTCCACAGCCACTGCTCACTGCAGGCACAGACAGTGCACTAAACTTCTTACTTCATTTAAATTCCCAGCAGAACAGCCACGTGGGCACACTCCAGCAGACAGCAAAGGCACGTGGCAGTGTTTGCCTGGCTCACTGGGAGGCCTTTGTGTGGGGCAAGACCTCGCTTGTCACTGTGGGGAGGGGGACCCAGAGCTGCTCCCAGCTCAGTGCTTCAGGGGGGAAAGTGAAATTGTAGTTTTGAACATCCACTAAAGAATCTTAGTGCTTCAGGTGTGTAAACACATGTACACCACGCAGGCTTATTTTTTAATTTCAGTGTACTCAGTGAATTTTTTCTCCCTGGAAAATTCCTGGGCTTCGTTTTGACTCCATGATCCTCTCTAACTGCTGGCAGGGATGCAGTTCTTCACCATGTAAAATTGCATCATGTGTTCCCATTTTAACACTTTATCGCAGTGACTTGTAAGAAGGGTTAATGACTATCTGAAATACTTTTGCACCTTTTCTCTGTTAGATTTTCTTATTAGGTTACAATCTTATATTTTTATTTGATTATTATTATTATTAACTTTTCTATCTAATAGATAAAGATTCATTTTTGTTGCATTGCAATGAAAAGGCAGAAATTGCATGGGCAAAATGTTTCTGAGACAACTCTGAATCTGTAAGCTTCTATTTTAGTCTTGCAAAGGAATGGAGGAGGTCAGACAATTTCTGAAGTGTCATGCAACTTCACATTTCTGAAACCATTGACTCAAGAAAGCTTATTTAAAACATTTATTTTTATTACATACACAAATGTCTTTCTACAATAACTTCCCATTCTTTTTAATTCAGAGATGCAGAGAATAGGTGTGAAACCTTTATGTGGTTTCATCTTTTGTTTCTTGGTAGATGTTAGTGGTGAGACATTTTGGAAGTGCTTTACCATTTAGTTTCTGAAGTGCAGGCTGGAAATCATGCTTCAATGTCTGATAAATGCATACTCTCCATTTTAAACATTCTAGACAAATCTTTTGTAGTGTTTTATAGATTTCTTTTGCCTGCATAAAAACTTAAATATTCCTGGCTGTAACCTTGTTCCTGCTTTCTGGCATATTCTTATTAAAATCTTAAATCCAGTGTAGCCTGGAAAATCACTCACTTTCTTACCAGGAAACCCCAGGACTGTGCTTTTAGGTTTCTGTCTTTATTTTACAAAATCAAACTCTCTTGAACTTGGCCACAGTTGTAGCTTTCATTTTACTTTAGTTGTCCTCCCCCTCTGTGACTTGTATTTTATGATTTCAAATAAAATGTAAAAGAGATTGGCAAACAAAGTCAAACAAAGCTATATATCCTAAAAATATTATCAATCCTCTTTTTTAATATTTCTGCCCTCAGCAGCTCACAGTGTGGACACTGGCACAGGCAGCCAGATGCAGAGATACTTGAACTCGTGCTCCATATGCAGGAATAGAGTACATTTGCATGGGGCTGTGAAGGCTTGTGGATCTCCAGGAGGTGAAAAAGCCCTGCCAGTGGATTGTATAAAACAACAAGGGGACAATTCTTCTCCATGTCATAGCTGCATTCTTCTGCACTCCTTGCAAGGCTCCAAATGCCTGCTTGAGGTAATGGTACCTTCCTCAGTGTTGCCTGCTCAAATCCCAGTATAAATTCTTACCAGTTTTGTAAATTCTTTGCTTTAAGCAGCTTTGCCTTCATCATACATGGGACTACCTTCACTGTGTGTGAGCATTTCAAAGGCAGCATGGGACTTATCCTGAGCTCCCTTGCAGCTCAGCAGGGAGGAGAGAGTTAATGGTATTTAACTACCTTTTTTCGTTCTTCTTTATGTTCCAACCTTCTGACAAATCCCTTGGGTTATTTCCCTCCAGAGTGGTCATTTTCCCTGTCCCACAGGTGCTTTCTGAGGTGTTGCTGTGGATGGAAACTTCCTGCGCAGACTTCAAAGGGTCTTTTAGAAGCCTCTTGAAAGTTAACCACTTGGTCTCTTTTACAACAGACTTAAAATCCTTTATGATTGCCTCAGCTGGTTTTTATTTTTATTTTAGTGGGAGGAAACAAGGGCATGGACAGGGTGAGCATCTAGTGGTAGTAAAACCTGCAGATAATTCAACTTCCATTGTTGTCCTATCAGTTTATTTATGCACTCAGCAGAGGTGATTAAAGAGTTAAAAACTCTCATTACATTAAATTCTTTGATTGTCCTCACAGCTTTGGTCATGCATGGAGAATGCAACCACCTCCATTTCATGCTGGTGAAGTCTTCACATCAGCCTGTGTTTTCTGTATATGCAAATCCCTACAATCAAGCCAATTATAGATGAGCAGCACATTCAACATCCTTTGTGGGGTGACCTGTCACAGCCACCACACTGATACAGGCTGAAGCTGTCATGTGCTTTAGTGACTGGGAGAGTCACATGGGAAATGTTGTTTTTTAATTGAAAACTCATTTCTCTGAATTAGAACTGCAGTTCAAAGGATTTCTCATGCTTACTGGTGCATGTGTCTCACCTTCACAAGTCTTTGTTTCATGGATTAAATCAACTTCCTTCAGTTGATGACTGCATAGGAAATATTTTTTCCTGGAATATCTATTTTTTAATTGAAAACGCAAAATAAGTAGGTCATACACAGCTTAGTGTTAAATATATATTTAAAAATACACTAAATAATTTAGTTGTGAGGTAAGATGAAACACAGGATGTCAAGGGAAAAAAATGTCATTACCTGCAGTGTCATCTGTGGAAGCTTTGAATTGCTTTGTCTTTTAAATTACTATCTTGCAGCTTCAAGAACATGTTCATATATAGAATGAAAATACCTGCTAGTTGAGATTGCAGGTGAAGTGTGTGGTTAATACATACCTTAATTTATATTCTCCATTTGCCAGAGATACCCATGCTAGTGCTTTGCATGCATTAACAAAAATCACACAAATGGAGCAGGAATCCTGTGCCCAACTTGTATGATTTCCATGCTTGCTTAATGAAACAACTGAGCCCAAAATGACATGTATAGCATATGTCTCTTCAACTCTCCACTTCTTGGAGGACTGAAAGTTTGCATTACATCATCTCCAAGGACAGGGAGAAATTATTCACTCATGGAGAAAACCTGGAGAAAACAGACTGCTGTTTGTTCCTGCTCCTTAAACTGTGTCCTGACAGTTTAGTGCCCACATAGCCACCTGACTTTCTTTTCACCATTGACCTCACACATGCTGACTGAGAAGGAGAGATGATGAAAGAGGCCCGAGGTGACAACCTTATTGTGCACTCTAGAGGGTACCTGAGATGCAATTAGCAGTGATTCAGCTGGGATCTGCTGGAGGCTGCAGGCTTCTTGATGAGATTCTCTGGTCAATGGCAGTTGATCTTTATCCATTTTAAGGAGAACATGAGCCAGTGCTGACAGCAGCTTCTGCACTGTGCCCATGGCTGGAAGCAGATTCGGTAGAGGAGAGAAGCCAGGAGATCTGAGAACTCCACCACAAGAGCTGTAGTGCATTGCTGAAATCATTCATCTCAGCAGCACAGCCTGTCTGTGCTGCATCACTCACTACCTGTGGATGGGTAATTAGGGAAAAAAACCAGCACAAGTTGGATATAATGTTCCTCTGCCCTTCATAGAGCCCCCTAGTTTCTGAAAGTGAGGGGCATAAGTTGTTTTATGTCTGATCCAAGATGTGTCTGGATCTCCTTTTTCTATAGATTCCTTTTTGCAGCTAATCTTACTGTTGCCCTGTAGAGCATGCTGGAGCAGTGAGTTCCATGTGGTAGTGATGTGCCATGTAGAAAAGTACTGCTTTATTCATTTTTTTTTTAATATGCTGCTTAATAGTTGTCTTGGGGTATCTATTTCTCCTATTTTATTAAATGAGAAACCATTGTGTCGCCATGTATCTGCTATTTATGATTATATGGAAATCTATTCTATCTCCTGGAGGGAACACGTTTTCATAGAGTTTCAATATACAGAAGTGTTTCAACAGATCTATTCACTCTCACAGTCTGCCTGATACATCCTCTTTAAGGTGAGGTGACTCACTAAGTGCACTTCAGGATGGAGCTCACCATGAATTTAAATTATGGTGTTTGAGGTTCTCCAATCTCTACTAATGATTGCTGCTATCTGCTTTTGGCCTCTGGTCATTTTCAATTATATTTCACAAGCTTAATCCCAATAATTCACCCATTTTTATCTCCTTGAATTGCAGTAGGTATGTTATTGCATAAAAGAGATGAGTAAGGATTATTGTTCCTGTTGTTTTAATATTCTGTTGTCTAACTGTGATGTTTACTGTAGCTCAGTATTTGACATTACTCTCTAAGGAGGAGATGATTGAATGCAACCTCTTGGGACAGGTCCTTTCTTATTTTCTACAGAGAAGATGTGAATATCACAAATGTATTTGCTCCTATAGTTTTTCCCAGACAAAAACATGAGTGAGCTGGTAATGATATGCAACTAACCTTGCCAGGACTACAGAAAAGCATTGTCAGATATTAATCAAAACGATCATGTAGGTCATAAAGATAACTGGGGAGCTGGAGGAATTGTCAGCCTTTGTACTTAAAAGAGATGTACAGTCTCAGTCCAGCCAAAGTGAACAGGTGTTTTTAAGCTGCCTTTTTTACACATACAGAGTAAGCTGTTTGTGTAGCCTGGTGACCTATGAAAGCAAGAAAAAGAGAATGCAGAATATATTTAATCATCAGAAAGGAAGAAAAACATCATATTCTTAAAGATTTCCTACTTTTTTTTAAAGGGTAGTTTGATATTATGGGTAGTACACAACCTGGAGATCTGCATTCAGTTCTCACTGCTGCCATGGACTGCCTACCTGACTTCTGGCAAGTCACACTTATTTTATTTCCTCATGTACTCAAGTAAGCATAACAAGAGGCTATGGTGCCATGATGCTGTTGGTAATTACTCACTGTATTACATACAAACATTTGCATTGAGATGCTGCTACTGTCTTATACAGAATAGCAATGCAAATGATCCTGCACAATGGCCTCAAACTGAAGGAGACAAGGGCTACTGCATATCTTATCTGAATGATATGGTAGGTAGGTGGTTGTTTGGAACCTGTAATTTCCATGGTTTTTGCAATACTGGGTGGTATGTGATTTGAGAAACCATTTTATCTAAGCTGCATCCTCATGCCAGATAATAGGACCTATATATGCATGTAGATAGAAGACAGGTGAAATACTTTCTGTGTTAGTTGCAAAATTTCATATGCTGTTGCTTTGTAAAGTTGTCCTTCTGCAGTATTGCTTTCTGAAATGACTATATATCTATAATTACTTGTAGTGTAGTTCTATCCTTTAAGGAATAATTTATTTTTTTCTGACTTTCCCTCTTCTTCCTTTGGAGCACAAAAAGGGAAGATGTATGTAAAGCAGTGACTTGCCATCAACCTGCCTATGGCTGGGTGCCTGAGAGGTGGGAATCTGGGGATAAATCACCTTCCTTGATTTTCTTCTTAAGAGATAAAGTTGTGATGAGTAACATGTCAAAGCCCTCTGTACCAATGACCAAGGATTTCTTAGATGGGTTTGTGAAATATGTGGAAATGTCTGTTTACTATTCAGTGTTTCAATTACTTTATTTTATGTTTAGTAAATGCATCCATCTTAAATGCTGAATGTAATGTGAACAAAACACTTCTGTTAGTAAGTGTGGGAGAGGAGATTAGAGCAGCTCCCTTGTGTCAAGCCATGGTAAAACTCACAGCATAAATCTCAATATTCACTTTGGAACTGCAACTGGAATGCAGCAGTAATTTCTGTTTTTTAGAAAGAATAACATAAAATTGTATAGAGAGATTTACACAGGAAAACTCATTCACATCACAAAATTAACTCACATTTTCCAAGCACATTAGCATTTATTTCTGTGAGAGCAAATTACAGATGCAAGTAACTACACAACAGTAAGCTGAGCTTTCAGAGGCTTTTTTTTTGAGTCCATACTGGGATTGCTGCTTACAAGAAACAGAGGCAGTGACTGAAAGAAGAGGAAGTCTAATACTAAATCAGGTTTTTATAAATGAGAACACAGGCAGCCCGCATGTTGTCCAATGTAACACTGCTTTGCAGCCTTGAATTTTCATGAACAATAGAGGAAAAGTGTTGTTTGCTGAGGTTCACATATCTGCAATCCATCTCCTTCACTCTTATGAATTCTCTACCCATGGAGCTCTTTTTTTCTCAGCCATGGCAAAAGACTTCATCCGGTATCTTGACCCTTGTGTCCTGTGCTAAAGAACAGAGCAGCAGCAGAGTTGTGCTCTTAATGTCTCTCAGGGACCTCATTGCTTTCTACAGCTTTGTGGTGAGGGGAAGAGGAGGGGCAGGCACTGATCTCTTCTCTGTGATGACAGTGACAGGACTTCAAGGGAATGGCCTGAAGTCGTGTCAGTTGTTATGCTGGGTATTGGGAGAAGATTCTTCCCCCAGAGGGTGGCTGGGAACAGGAACAGGCTGCCCAGGGAAGTGGTCACAGCTCCAGCCTGGTAGAGTTCAAGAAGTGTTTGGACAATGTTCTCAGGCACAGGCTGTGACTCCTAGGATGTCCTGTGCAGGGCCAGGAGTTGGACTTCATGATCCTTGTGGGTCCTTTCCTGTTATGGATGCTCTGTGATTCTGTGATTTCCTCTCAGCAGGGCCTAGGGTACAGCAGGAGTAGGCTGAAGGTTATCTGCCTGTAGCTGAAAGAGAGCAGATTGAGGCTAAAAGGAGGAGCTGTAGGTAGTCCAAGTGCCATTTGAGTGCCAAGGTTATATCTGGGTTCCCCATGTCCCTCTTCCCTCCCTATTCTAGAACACAAAGTAATTTTATTCAATTTTTAAGTTTACTATGGCTCTATATTTTAGGCTTCCCATTATTGTTTTACTTATTTCCAGTTATTATAAGTAATATATTAATTGATGATGTATTCATATACTATTTAAAATAAATACATAATGAATATATTCTATTATTCTGTTATTTTCCACTCATTTCAGATAGCCAGTGTGGCCTATAGCTTTGCAGGAGCCTGCATCCTAAGTTTTCCCAGAATCTAGTCCTGTTCTAATCTAGTTAGTCCTGTGTTGGTAGGGTAGCCAGATAAGTAAGTAGCTTACTTACCTGAGAATCTTTCCAGAATTTATCAATGAGATTTGCTGGAGACTGTGTAAACACTCTTGGAGGGAGTGGTACCTGCTGAATCCATTGCTGAAGGTCCGTAAGTGTGTTAGCAATGCCCTGAATTCACTGTGTGAGGAGAGAGGATGGCCAATGTTCCTGCTTTAGGAGGGAGATGAAAGGGAGAAAGCCTCACAAGGCACTCAGTTTGCTGAGGTGCAGCTTTGTGTGGAAACCTCATGGTTGAAAGCAGTGCCTGCCTGCAAGTTTGGATGTGGAAATCCTCTGTAAACCATAGTAATAACATCTCTGGGACCACAGAGGTTCCATCAGTGACTTGCCAAACTCTTAAATGAATGCAAGCCATGCCATTTCCTGTAGGACAAAGAGATAAGGTCAAGAAGAGAGGACTCTGTAAAGTTGTGGGTGGTATAGTCCTGAAAAAAAGTGCATTGACTTGACCCTGATGGGAAAGAGAATTTACGAAATAACAATGTTCTGGAGGAGGAAAGGCAGTAGTGAGCTTCAGACAAATCTGTGATACTCTTTGCTGAACAAAATTGCTAAACTGAATTTCGGGGATGCATCTGTGGGTTTTATGTACCTAAGTCAAGGCCCATGTCCCACTCTGTAATCTTCAGCTGTAGTGTTAAATACTTTGGCTGCATTAGGGCTGTGATTTCCCTTGGGAAATAAAGGATACTTTGTGTATCCCCTTCTGATCATGCATAGCAAGCATCCTTAATATCTTACATCTTTTCCTGGCTGGTGTCCTTCTGGTCTTCTATGAAAGAAATTAAATAAGCCCCTTGATAGGCTGTGGGAAAGGAAAGAGAGCAAGCACTGCTGCAGCACATCTGATATTCCCTTCATGTGCAAGCAGAAGGGAACCATGGCCCTGGTGTACCTGGACAAAACATGGGCTTGTCTTTCTCTGAGGGCATGGCAAAGGTCATGCATCAGTCACATGGAAAACAGTTGTGATTGCTCTCCAGTGACTTCATTGATATGGTAAAAATGAATCCAATCACCTTTTTGATTAGGTGACCAAAAGACAAATAAGCTGAGCTGCTTTTTTCCCCTGTAATTTCTTCATACATATGTATGCAGAGTGTAACTTCTGAAATAAGCCATTATGCAGTGCCTGACTTTGCAAAAACTTGTGATTTTTAAAGGGGCTGTTTAACATACAGCTTGCAGAGGTTAAAGAGTAAAAACGTATACACAGCCTGATGTATACAACGTAGGGCAGGTGTTTTTTCATGGTGGAGGTATAAATGCTTGTTATTATGCATTATTTATATTCTAGGGGTACTTAAAAGCTGCAGAGAAAAGTACTGTTCTGGGCTGTGTGTGTCCTAATATGCTCTGATAGTTCACCTGAAACTACAGGAGAGATCAGCACTACATAATGATGGTTTCTGGGTCAGAAGTAGTCAGTTTTGTAAATTAATGTAATTTAGAAGAAAGACATTTCAGTGTTTGTTCCTTGGAGCTGTTAGCCTTACATAAGCCCTTTTGGCAAATGGGAACTTTACCTAATAAAAAAAACCTGTGGTCAATAGATTTTTAAAAAAAATTTTTACTTGCATCCTGGTTGTCCCTGTTCCTTCCCTTAGTCAACTGTTACCAACAGTATCTCCCTGGTAAGCAAAGATAGATACCTGCAGAGCTGCTCCTGAATTTGCCCAGATTTTTAAAAGCATGGGCCAGTCTTACCTGGACATGCCTGTAGAATTCCTACACTCACAACCCAAGTTAAAGCTTTAGTGTGCTCTGGTATTTTGAGCCCTTGTAGAATTTTTGAGTCTGAAGAGTTAGTGGTTGTGTGTTGTATCATGATTTTGTGCAAAAGAAGTCTCAGATATCTTTACATAAGGCATGTGCTTATGTACCAGTGCAAATGCAAGTTGAAAAAGGAAGGATGTTATTCCTCCAGGTTATTGAGATGGGTACTGATTCCACTTTGGCACTCATTGATGTAATATTTGCATTTGATTTTTTTAGTAATCCTGTATTACCTCATGTATAGGA
>VYXF01003959.1:1485098-1589579 GCA_013397295.1 Polioptila caerulea | reverse complement strand
TGTGCTATCCTGGAAAAAATGGGGGTTTAACATCAGTAAGTAACTAGGCAGACAAGTAAAAAAAAGAGGGGAAGTACAAAGTAGAAAAAAATCCAACAGAAGAACTCAATCCTAATGATGACATAATGATTGATGGTACTGAAATTGCAAGCATTATAAGGAAAGCTTTTAGCAATATAGAAATAAATGATGCATATAATATTTTTGTTGTTGTTGTTTGGATGTATGACGTACTCCAAACATGTTCTGTGTGCGATATATGGGTTTTTATTTTCCTTTTAAACCTCTGACCTTGGATGACCTTACTGTAAAAGCAGATCAGTTTGACATAGCTAATCTCTACGTTTGGGAGCTGATAAGAGGTTGTAAAATTGGCTCTGGGTTAAAGGTGTGTAGTGAGAGTTTTCAAGATGGAAACAGTTGGGTTAGAAGAGAANTTATATTTTACCCATGACAAACAGTTGGGTTAGAAGAGAGGTGTGAACATGGGTGTCACTGGGTGACATGGGCAGCACTGCACAGGACTGGCAGCTGGGAGCCAGGACACCCCAGGCTGGGTGTGATCCAAGTGTTTCTCCCTTCACTACCCATTGCCTTGCCTTACCCACAGGGCAACTGGCCTGTGACTGTGGTACTGGAGCGAGAATGATGAAAAGTGTGAAAAAAACTGTATCTAAAGAGTCTTGAAAGTCTGGAATTATTTATCTTGCAAGGAGGAACTGACCAAAGTATGTCAAATAATGAATGCTGCAGAGAAGGTATGTCGTGAACTTTTCATGGCAGAGGGTTGGGGAATATTTAAATAACTTCAAACTTGGCAAACTCACCCTGAGTGTAATTACATTGTGGAATTAATTCTTCATTAAAACTCACTGAGACCAAAGCTTCAGTGAGATTCAGAACAGGGTTCCAGTCTTCCTAGTGAGTCAAAAGGTACTCTGAGCTGTGGCAGTGGTTTTTGCAGTGTCATGCTCTGAGGTTTAGGTGAATCTCTAATAGATTTTGATATAATGACACTGTGAGGAGAAAGAAGGTAGATTATTGACATTTTCTCTTTGAAACTTTTTGCCTTACTATGTCCTCTAAGTAACTGTATGGACTGAGAAACGTGAAAGAGCATTGGAAGGGATCCAGTTCCTCCGTTTTGGACACTGGATGGGATCCAGTGTGATCATTCCTGTATTTCTTACACTTTTCCATCCATGAAAATGGTTGTCTTCAGACATTCAAAGCATGACATTATTAGAGAAGTGGCAGAAGCCTTAGTTGCTTTCAGGAAGACACAAAATTGATGCATCTTTCCATCTTAAATGTACAGGTTTTCAGATACCACTCACTACTTTAATTATGAAACTATGGTGGGGATCACCTTTTTGTTAAAGAAAGCATCTGATTCTGTTTATGCTGTCTTTGTTTGAATTATAAAAACAAAGATTGCAGTGAAAACTGAGATGTTCAGATGGGGAGGTCAGCTTTGCAGTGCTACCATGGTGGGAAGTCATACAGTAGTGATTACATTAGATGGAAGCAATGATGAATTCACGAGGGCCAGACAGTGAAACTTCCAAATTGTGTGCAGAGGCGAGCAGTTGCTAGGTCTGGTGTCAGCCTTGGCCATGGAAAGCCTTAGCTGTACTCAGCTGATCCAGGAAGATGTTAGGATGGGCAATACCTGAGACTGCAGATGATTAATTAATGTAAATTTTAAAAAGCTTATAAACCTTCTGGACATTAAACAGCAAGGGGGTGATTGAAGATGTTTGCAATGCAGCTACAGGGTCTGCAAGTCTGAGTGAGGCTGGCCACTGCTCAGGTAGTGTGTGGACACCAAGATGTGGACACCTGTGGAGCAGAGCTGAGCTGCTGATTATTTGCAAGGCAGAAAAGAATGTAGATAAGAATGAAGATCATGGAAAATGGGATTCTGGCGCAGCCTTGCAGCATCAGAGTCCACTGGAAAGAAGAAGGGAATGAGGAAAATATCAAGTCTGGGTAAGAAATAAGCAGAAAAACATTAAGGCATGGTTTGTGCCTAGTTACTTCTTAAGCATCACCTGGTGCAGCAGCTGCTCTGAATGATGCACATAGGATGTACAGAGGTCTCTTTGGATGTTGTGTAGGACAGCAAGCAATGGTGTACCTTCAGCAAATACTTCATCTGTAGTTTTGTCAGGTTTAAGTGGACAGTTGTCCACCCACGTAGGGCACTCAGCTCAGCAGCATTTGTGGGCTAAACAGGTGCCTGAGGACACAACTGCAGGGCTGAGGCTCTTGGATGGCAATACAAGGCCAAAGGCTGATTGCTGATGTGATGATGTGATGTGTGATGCTGGTCTCATGCATTTCTGTCTAAAGCAATCTAGGTGGATGTGCTATCTGAATTATACTGAAAATCCAGTATCTTGTGTGTATTTCTGTAAATCCTACCTTACTTCTCAATTTCTTAGTTTCTTAAAAGATTACTATCTTCCCAGGCTCTGCTAGTCCTATTTCCCAGCTAGGACTTAATAACAGATTATTAAATCAAGTCTCTTGCTGGTTTTCTGCATGTTAAATAACCTTTATTGGCATTCCTAAAGTACAGCTGTATTATAAATGTAAAAGCAAATGGAGTGCTGGGTTTTGTAAGGTGTGTTATTGGTGTTCCTTCAATCCTCAGGCTGGCATGTTTGCCAATTTACCTGTGGATCCACCAAATAAATAAGCCACAAGGGGAATTCCTGCAAACCAGTGAATTAACAAACATTTGTGATAATAATTATCTGCTTTTCACCACGTGACAATTGAAGAACAAGAACAGAAGAGTATATTTTGACGTATTGATACAAACATGCATTCATGGGCTTACTCAATAATTTCTAAACCACCAGCCCTGTCTGTGAAAGCCAAACTCAAGTGCTGAAACATGTCATCGTGGGAAATAGCCTTTGCAAACGCCTGCCTGCTAGAAAGGCAGTGCTGGTTTTGGCTTCTAGCACAGGTGAAAATGAACACTCTTCAGTAAAATTTTGCTTGCTTTTATTTTAGTAAGTATAGCTATGATTTGATTCCAGCTTCTTTTTGAAAAGAACTCCATATTGCAGGAAAGAATGTAACAAGGATGTGAAATTAGTGGCTTCTTTTGGGTTGAAATACTTTATTATTTTTTGAAATCTGAGGGAAAAGGCTACAGAAATCACAGAATAACCTCATTAACGTATGAAATAAATTATGAACTCAGAACTGAGGAAAAAAAGAAAATGTTTGCACATCTGGCTTACCACAGCAAATTTCCATATCTTGATCAGGAGAAGTTGTAAGCTGGAAGTGGAAAAAAAGGAGGATGAGAGTATGAAAATCTGATTTTCCAGCTGCATGGAAGTGTTTGCCCTGGACCTAGCAGAGGCTTGCAGATTTCCAAGTATTTCTCAGGCTCTGGAGGGTAATAATTCCTATGAGAACAGCTGCTTTGTGCCAACATCAGTATGAGCTGTCACATTAGGTCTGTAATATTATTACAGACCTTTAGGAGCCTTCAGAGGTGAACAACACCAGGGGAAAAAATGGAATTGTCAAATATTGTGAAACCTGTGGAGAACAGGGACATCAATTGTGTCTTGAGGTAATTGAAGGTATGCAACTATATTTCCTTTGGAATTGTTTTGCAGGCTTAAGAGAGTAGGATCTGAGTCAGCCTTTGGGTAATAGGAGTCCTTGAGTCAAAGGATGCATACTTCCACTGCTTCATAAACACTTTGCCCACATAACAGAGCAGCGAGGTTCTTTTGGGCTTTTCTGCTCCTTTAGTATGCTAGGAATTGAGTTGAGTAATCAAATGATGTTAATTCATCTTGCTGTTTGAGGTCCTTGTGGAACGGAGTGGGAAAATGACATGAATGCATTTTAGGTTATTTCTTTTAAAAGAGAAATTTCAGTACTATGGTTCATGCAGAAATACCCTAGTGACAATTTTCAAGTGTAGCTTTTTTGCACAGAAAAGATGAAGTGATCTGGGTGTCTTATTAACATGAATTGCAGCCCATGTATTGCAAAGGCCTTTAAATAGCTGCTTGTTTTGTCATATCTGGCTGTTGGATCAAATAGACTGTCAACAAAATGTATTTTAACATATCAGCCTAAATTGCATTTGCGGGCCATAAAATAAGGATTAATTTCTCTGATTTCTTGAGACCAGAGACAGATTTCATTTACTCTACATCACCAGGATAGGTAGATCATTTTGCTCTGCATACATTTTCCTTAGTTTTCAGGCACAGATTTGCTTAAAAATCTGAACTGGATTTTCCTTGTACTAAATATTAATAGAAATTAATGTTTCATTTTTTCATGTTAGCAGGAAAATAAATACTTCCAGGAACTGTGCAGTTTGGGAAGCCTTTGTTGTTTTAGAAACAGTTTGTGTAGTGGTTATTAATAACAGTGGAAGGAAAATTTGCTGAAATAGGCAACTAGATAATATCAATACTGGAATGCTAAAAGCAAAAATTAAAGACAGGGAGGTAAATTTAAACTTGATAAAACACAACCTGAATTACCTTTGATAAGACAGGTTTTACAAAACTGGCTGATCTCTTGCTTTTTTGAGGTAGTTCACTTTTACAGACAAATGAAGTTTGTCTACCAAGGAACCAGGAAAGCTAGTGGTATAGGATTAAATGGAAAATAATTATTTCAAGTTGAAAAGATCAAGATCACTGAAAAAAAATCCCCAGAATGGTAAAAAGGATACTGTAGCAGCTTGGAATAAAAAAAAAAAATGAGTACAGCTGAATTTAGTTCCAGATGAGACTCAGTTCTTCCTGAGAGTGTTTGACAAGCTCTTCTGCAGTACATGGGACTCAGCGACTCAGAAGTTGCCTTGTACTTGTCTGACACCTTTTAAGACCTCCTGAAGGATAAGCTAGGTAAAATGGGAGGTCACCTTTTCCTCAAGTGAAAGTGAGCAGTGAGGTTTGTGAATAAAACCACAGTCCTTCCCTCCACAATGCTTCTTCAGGGAAGGCATCACTTCAAGGGTGCTCTGTTCACTCCCCAAGCAGCCCCTGGGGTCTGTCTCACCAGTTTGCCACTGGCCTTCAGTGAGACAGAATTAAAATGCAGATGGTCTGCTTTGGGGCTGGTGCCTCATGTGCTAAAGTGAAGTACTGAGGCACAAAATTATGAACGAATTTCCTTGGAAAGATGGTGCCAGTATTTTTGTACTGTGGTATTAAAGTTCAGAAATGCCTGAGTGTGGTGTTTTCTGCATCTAGCCATAATATCAGAGTTACTTTTTGACTGTGTGAGGGATAGAACAAGAGTAACACAATTTTGCACCTGCTTGGGATTACTTGGACTGTGGAATGTGCGTCAGAGAATGTTGATTAGATTCATAAAATGTACCTGAATGCAACCTCCTGCTGTGTCTAAGTTCTAAGTGCTCTTCTGCTTAGTGAAACCATGTTCCCAGGTGAAATAACACAAGGGTCCCTTGCAGCCATCACAGCAAGAACCTAATTGAAAACCAAGAAGAAATACTGTAGAAAGAGAGGTGAGCTTTTCTAAATTTATGACTTACTCTATGCTTTGGACCATGTCCAGCCTGTCTCACAAAAATAAAACTGGAGAAGATGCTTTCATGTATAAGGACACATGTAAAAGAACATAAAACAAAACTTCCTTTCTTCTCCAGATTTGAAACATCTTGCCTCTTAGGTAAATCCATCAATGGCCATTTTTCAGTTCTAAGAAGGGAACTCTAAATGAAGTAGTTTTATTTTGCACAGAATGGTTAAAAATCTGCTGAGACAGAGGATGTGAGTAACTATTCAGTGTTGTTGCTAGAGTGCTCATCACTCAGAGCAAGGGTGTTCACTTGGGTCTGTTGTTCTTGCCTAGCAGGATGCTGGATTGTGCATCTGAGGAGGTTGTTCACTTTTGGATGCTTTTGAAATTAATGTGTTTCTACACTTTTGGGGCTTTTTTTGAAGGAAACAAGTTATTTTACTCTTGTTGGAAAGCTTGAAATAAGAACTGGAGTTTCTGGAGACTAGAATGGAGGCAGCAGGGGTGTGGGTTAGGTTGTTGAGAGAATTGCTTATCAGAACTTGGAGATGTTTGGAGGCTTCTCTGGGCATTGCACTGTTCACGTTAATTACCCTTGGGCACTTTCAACTTAGGAGAGGGTTGGTACTTGACTGCTGGGAATAGAAAAGCAAAGGATGGCTGTATCAGGCTTTTATGAACAACAGGCATTTATAATCCTTGACTGCTTGCAACAAAGTTTGTGATAGTACAGGAAATAACTTATTTACTGAATTTAGTAAACTAAACACCATCATTTCAGGAATGGGAATGTGAATATTGCCATGTTGCGTTTATGTTCTCTTCATAAATCATTATTTTTTTTAATTATTCAAAGTCGTGTGTGTGATGTAGTGAAACATGGTGCACTAAAATTGCAGACCAGGTTATTGAGCTCAATGATCTCCCAAGTGATAAATTTTTAAAGACATTATGGTCACTCAGCATAGTTGTCTTGGTAATTCCAGTCCCTGTTCACAACTACTTAAAACTCCTCAATATTCTTCCACAACCATTAGTGGTCTTCAAATTGTTTAAAAAAGAAGTATTCCTGCTTCAGCTTTCCCATGGTTGTTAAGATATCTGTGCTTTTTTCTCTTTGCATCCAGCTGTCAAAGTACGTGGAAATTTGCATTTGCATGAAGAGGTTTTTAGGTTTCTTTTCCCCAGAAGAGGTTCTATTTTTACAAAAACTGTGGGAAGACATTTGGACATTTTGGCATTCTAATACTACAGTACAACTGCTCTAAATACCTATTTTTAAAATCAACAAAATGTCTTTAACCCGCATTAGGGTAAAATTACATTATTTTAGATACTGTAGATATAGTCAGTTCTATTATTGACTAGAATAACTAATACCAAATACAAAAGCTTGATGGTGAGCCCAAGTCAATAGGGAGATCACTGCAATACATCAGGTACAAGCAGTTCTTTTACTTTTTCCCCCCAGCATATGAAAACAGGCATTCCAGATTTCTGTTCTGAATTGAAATTTGGGAGGAGATCTGCAGACATACTGTGATGCATCAATATACTGGGAGCAAAATTATGGATGAAGGATTTAGAAATCTGTTGATTTTTGGAGGATTTATGTTCTTTTCCAAGAAGATGAACCCATTTGCACTTATTTGGTTCAAGTTAGTAATGTCAAAAGTAGTTAAAAGATGGTTAAAAGCATAAGGTTGCAAGTAGGAGAATTATTTTCTTAGGCTACATCCTGGAGAAGTGGCAAAAATAAGAAATTTTGCTATTAAGGAATTCTACCATTCTACTTAGATATTACAGGTTTTTCCTTGTGAAAAGCCTTGAACGCATTTTTCTACCCAGAGGAGCAAATATGCACGCAGACTTGTTAGGATATGTATTCTCAATTTTGTTTTGTACATCTATTATATGTTCTTCCATTAGGATTCCTCCTCCTCCTTCTCCTGTGTTTTTTTTCCAAGGCATTTTTAGGGCTGGGAAAAAGTCAGAACACAAATTTGCAGTATGCAGCACGGCATTTATGGAAATGTCTGATTTTCTCCGAACTGTAAATTCTAAATAATGATAAGTGAAATTACTGCTGTAATTATCTTTCTGTAGGGAACATTTCTAACTTGAAATATAAAGCCTGCCTATTAAATAACATTTATCAGGAATGTTTCTTTAGGCATAGGTTTCAGAATTGTATTTTATTTTTATCTTGAGCGAGATCTGACTGCACCGTTTGTGTTAGAGACAGGCAGAATAACTAGAACAGGCAAATGCCTCATAGGCAACAGGAAAGCCAGAAAGATGAGCTTCCAGCAGCTGCAGAAAGGATATACACTTCAAGGGTGCCCCATAAGCCTTATAAAGCAATAAAGGAAGGAAAACAACATTATGAAGGGTCCTAACAGTCATAAAATTCCAAAAATGGCAAGGATTGCTTTCATTATATAAAGTGTTCGTTAAAGCTTTAAATAATGAAACAAACCCTTGACACTGAGAATGGAAACCTTCCCTGTTCAACCACCCTCTGTTTACTTTACGATAATCCGGGCCATAAAAGTAGCGGGGTGCAAATCCGCCGTGCCGGGGCAGCTCCGCGGGGTCTCCGCAGCCACCGCCGCCCCTGGCCCAGCCAGCCCCCAGAAAGTCTGAGTCACAAAATCCCTGGCTTGCTTAAATCTTGAATTAGGTGTTTCGGGGTTCCTTCGGGGGAATTTCCCCCTCCTCCCCCTCCCCCGCCCCCAGCTTCTTTTTTTTTTTCCTTTCTTTTGAAGCCCAGGAGTATTTTGGGTATTGGGAAAAATGTGCTGAAGACTTTGGGACCAGAAAGTAAGTGGGGAAACTCGTTAAGGGGTCCTCTGGGATTCAAGGTGGAGATAATAAAAAATGGCTTTTTTATAGAATTATTTGCTTCTTTAAACGTACTTCTTTAAAACAGTAGAATTTGAATTAGGACTAAGCACTTGGCAGGCTATGCAGCAGATAATTTCTCTATCAAAAGAATGGGAAGAAAGTATTTATTTTGAACAGGAAAACTTTCAAAATTCAGAAGACCTTGAATCTCTTATTTCAGCCCTGTAAAAATAGTTTACCTTCTCTGTTAATAGCATAATCTGTTTAAATATTTTCTCCCGAATTAGAACCCTCTTTAGGAAACATAAGCTTCACTTTGTAAGTACACATTGTAAGTACACTCTTCCTTATCTTTCACTGAAATTCAGCCATTTTCTGCTTTGCTTGCAACAAACAGGAACAAAATGTACCCTTGGGTGAAAAAGGGAATTCAGATATAGGTGGGTGAAATGATCACCTTTAAAAAAAAAATTGAAACCTTTAAGCTACAGCATAATCTCCTTAAAGGCACTTTAGCAGTTCTGTAATTTATGGCACTGGTTGCAGTGAAAGTGTGAGATCCCATTAATTTTTCTGCCCACTGCCATAGTTTGCCATTTGTTTTTTCATCCTAGTTCTGAGCAGTTTTCTAAGCTGCTGCTGTAGTTAAACATCATTTTTAAAAGACATGGGAAAAGAAAATTACTCCTGATATATATTTTTGTGTTCTTGTACGTGTTACATGATATATTTGTGGAGTTTTGGTATCTCTGTACTTGCACCCTCCAAAATGAAATCTTTTGTCTCTTCGCATATTTTTGGGAGACCAGACAGGGAGACTGTCTGCATCATGAGTGGGAGAAGTAAATGACTCACAGTCTTCTTTATGAGGAGCTTTGTTTCATTCAAATCCCTCTTGCCAAGATGCTGACACTGAATTTGAGTCATCAGCAATAAACAAGCCGTACAGAAAATTGAATCTTTAGAGGGCAGAAAATCATGGGCAAAGGAAAGACACTCACCGGCGAGCTCTGTGTTAGTCTGTGCTTGAGAGGAGTTATTGATTGCATTATTTCCCATGGTGGATTTTTCCATAAGTGCCTTAAACTAATTCAAAGTCCCAGCCTGAAATTTCATTTTGAAAACATGTGTGTGTAGTGAAAACAGCAGCATCAGTCAGACTTTGAGATCACGGAGTATAAAATGGAGTTTTCACTGCACTAAATAAGCTGATTTTGGTCCCTGATTTGTCATGTGCTTTTTACCTATGCTGTGTCGTGAAAGGCTGAGATCAGTAAGAATTTTTGGCATCTTCTAGGAAAAAATAAAGATGTGGTGAAATTCAGCTTGTATTGGGTTTTATTTTTTTTTTTCTCCCCTGTATAATGCAACAATTTTGAATAAATTTACTTCATTTATCGTGGTAGCAGTTCTTCAGGACTGCATGTGTTTGTTTTCAGAAGTGATAATAGATCAGCTAATAGGTGTTTCAGTTGAAAATGAAACTCTAAGAAGTGAGCTGTGAAAGCAGCACAGTGCCTTATTTTTCTGTGGTACCACTGTTTCTAACCACTCTCAGCTTTGAAAGTGCAAATGCTTTAAAGAAGGATGAAAATGCACAGGTATTTTCATGTGGAAATATTTTCACATTTTATAACCTCCCCTTCAACAAAACACTAAGAAGTCAATAATTTGCTGATTACAAAATGTGCCTTTTCATTTTTGGTTTAAGATGTGATTCAGTATAGGACATGACTTACAAATGGATGGAGCTCATGGAGAGGAGATGGAGCTCATGACTCATGGAGAGGCCCAGAAAGGGGATAGGATAATGGGAATGACTTCAACATTTACAGGCATTTCTTGCTCCTCAAAGTGTGTTGCCCAATGTGGAGTATCCCCAGGGGTTCTTTCTCTATTACCTGGTGTTCCTTTCTTGCTCGTGATGGGTTTGTGCTGTAGTTACGTTGCTCTGACCCGCCTGCCTCAGCTTTGGACAATTTTCTCTGTAACAAGGCAGATATCCAATGCTTTGGAAGGAAAGATGAAAACCCAGTAAATTTTCAAAGAGAACAACAGGGTCTAATGCAAACAGTAACAGTTGTGATGAGCATAGTCGAATGAACTTACACTCCGGCACGGCTCTGCTAAATATAGCTACAGAAGACTTGTTGTCTGCGGGCACTGGTGTCGGAGAGCATTGCCATCAGCAGCTGGGGAGGCAGCAGAAATGGGCACAAATCACAAATAAAAGAGATGGCAGTGGGATTACAGACTGCCCGAGCCCTGGTCCTGTACTCGGCTCAACTGGGCAACCTTCCTCCTTGGAGGGGTGGATGGTCTTTGTTCAGGCTGTCCTTTTCCTTGCAAACGTGGCATTTTCTCTCTTGTGCCTGGAGAGACTCTCTAACATTTCTTTCAATAGAAATGAACTTGTTTTGGTGAAAGAGGGTCTGTGTACTGCATGCCTGTTATTCAGCAGCTCTTGGACAGCCAGTTTTAAATATGGAAAAAAGCAGGGCAACATTTGGTCATTGTTGGTGCGTTCAGGTCTCTCAGGCTTGTGCTTTGCTCTCCCCTGCTGCCCCTCAGGCACAGGATCCCCCAGGGAATATGCCTGTGGCCTCCCATGGTGGAAACCTGACAGATCACCAGTGGAGGTGAGGAAGAAAAGAGCAACGTGTCCACAGGAAAAAAACCTGGAGAATGCTGATGCAAACAGGAGGCTGAGATCCTTGGGTGCTGTGAAGTGAATGCAGCCTGGGAGGAAGGGAGTGAGAAGGAGGGTAGGGGCTGGGGGATGAAGCTGAGAAGTAGCAGAGCTGGACAGAGCCCTTGGAGCAGAGCCAAGGCCAAGAAGATGGGGCGAGAGCCACGGCAGAGCACCAGGCAGGCAGAGCAGAGGCCTGCAGGGATCTGCTGAATGGAGATGCTGATGATTTCAGCTGTGTGGCATTATGTGATGGTGTCCTGTCCCAGGAGCACCCATCCTCAGAGTGCCCGGCACATGACTATGTGCTCCTTTTGCTCCTGCACATCCTTAGTGCTGGAGTCTTCTTGTCATCTATTCATGCATGGTCTTTTCCTTAAACCCACTGCTAGCCTTGTCCCCTGTGCAAGGACACCTAAATTTGCAGAGGCTTTGGAGAGTGGGTAGAAAACCAAAATTCTGTCTGCTCAAAGGACATTGTGGGTGAGACCCTTTCCCTTCCTTGAGTCTGCTGGCTTTCCTAGAGAAGAGTTACTTAAAAACAGAAAGGTCCCATAAATCTTTTTTTTCCAGGGCAAGAAAGTATAATTCCTGTTGTCCTGTTGATACTCTCAAAAAGCCAAGACTAAATGTGGCATTGCACTGTGGAAGAACGTGAGCTGGGTGGACCTAACTGGGAAGGGATTTGCTCCTCAGATGATAGATGGAAAATGATCACATTCATTTGCAAAGGAAGGAAGGACATAGTCCAAAGGTCTTAGTATTGTTTTGAGAAAACTGAGTGAATGGGGATTTATGATGAGAACAGAGTTTAAGCTCACCTAACCTTTGGTGAGCTGTGCTTACTGTATCTTTAGAGCTTACACAGACAGTTCAACATAGCTTTGAAATGCAATAGTTTTACATATGTCATAATAATATTTTAATGGTTAATGAGCTACTGTTTATAATCTAAAGCCAGTCTACCTGAAAAAACACAAATTAATATGAATAGCATTAATCCTGATAAATAAAGCATAGTACTTCCCGGGAGGACGTGATACACTTGATGTCCTCCCACCTCAGAATAGTGAAAGTGATGCTACAATGAAAATTGTGGAGATTTTATATTTTGCTTTTGCATGTTTTTTAATAATTGGTGACTTGGGAAATGATGGACATGATTATAGAAAGTTTAGTAATAATTGCAAATTAATTTGTTGTTTGTGCCTGGAAACGGAAATATTTTCATAATAAATTGTCTCAAAAACTCATTTTATTGGTGATTTTTTGGTGGAGTCAGTGATCTAGGGAAGGAGTCACTATTGTTTCTGTTTAGAGTAATTCTTTAATGGTGAACTTCTAAAGAGTGGGTCTGGATCCCAGTTTGAACAAGATTGTTACTGACAAGAGATAACACCTGGTTTTTATCCTTCCCACTTTGGTGTCAAAGAAATAGCTGGTTCCTGTAATTTTATACCATTAAGACAGTGTAGGTTTATAAACTAGTGGAAGAAACTTTAAGGCAGGAGGGGGTGCAGGTTGCATGAGCCATGTCTGGAATGTATAGAAGGTATTGGTATGTACTGCCACGTGAGAGGAAGGGTAACCAATAGTCAAGCACCTACTTAACAGTTGTAGTTTCACATCTTAAATGGCATTGCCAGCTTGCACATACCACAGAGGAGCTGTGGTTCTCCCTAGGGTACCTCTGTTCTCCTAAAAGAGCAATAGTAAAATAAGAAAGCAAAATTTTTACTCAGACTGTATCTGGAGGGTGTGAGACTTTGGTGTTGATGGGCATAGGAGGTCAATAGTAATTTGTTTAGCAACAGTTTGAAAGAAAAATTTGTTCACATTTTATAATTTTCAAATAAAAGCAAACACATTTTTTCTTTAAAACATTTTATTGAAGTGGTATCTATTGTTACTCTCTGGTTTGTGAGAAGCCGATGATTACAATGGAGAGGGAGCTTGTTTCACTAGCTTGAACACATGCCAGAAGTGTTCAAAATGGGAAGAAATGTGCTTGAAAAGTCAGTGGGTCTGAACTTTAAAGACTTAGGACCTCTTGCCAAGTCTGCCACTTCTTCCCTGCGTAAATATGGGAATGTTATCATTTGAAGTGCTCCAGTCTCACTCTCCTCATTTAAAAACACAGATATTTTAGCTGACTTCTTTTGTAGAGCAGTTTGAGATATGGTAGTGAAGAGTATAGGTGTTATTTTAAGGACTGTTTTGGAAGCAGGGGCGAGAGGTTGGCTCAGGACACTGGCAGAGATTTGGAGAATTTTGCCTCCTTATTGCTTACTGGAACCATTCCCAAGAAAAGGTATTTCAGCAAGGCATAGCAATTAAAGATGTTTTTATGTAGTTATTGATTTCAGCCCGGCAGACATTGGTGCTAATTTAGCACCCATTTGCCAGAGTAGCTGGGATTGCAATGTGTGTTTTGTTCCCTTGGCAAACGGTGTCCTTAGGTAAAGGCCGAGCACAGGGATGGAAGAGCACAAACAGGCTCACACTGCCATGTCCAGCTGGACACTACAGTCAGAGCTGCTCTTCTTTTTGTGGTTTCCACCCTCCTAAGCCCTCAACCTTTACCACTATACAAGTCCAACGTTGCAAGTGAGCTGTAGCTACATGATGAATCTCACATTAACAGACAGGCCTATTGAGAGGGCATGGAATATGGTGTTATTTTTAAAATCTTTGAATTATAAAAGCTAACCCTCTTTTTAGTTTCTGGAGTAGTTTATACTGAACACAAGCATATATATATGTATTAAATTCAGTATTTAGCTCCAGAGTCAGGACTGTATCTCTGCTTTGGTGTCAAATTTCTCCCAAAATGTAAGAAGACTAAAAGTGTATGTTTTGTTTTGTGTGACTAATTATGCATCATTTTTTGTTGGAAAACTTCTACAGACGAGTATTTTTTAATCTTTATGTAAAAAAAAACATAGCTTACCTTCACCGCTTGAGACGCAGTGAAGTGTCACTTTAACTGAAAGTTTATTTAGGAGATACAAACATTTGTCTCCAAATTTTTTTTTTTATACTTAAGTGAAAAGCCAGACAAAGAGTCTTTGTGGTGCTGTTTTCTAGTGGATCTGTTGTAGATCTCTTTTGTTTTGGTTTTGTTCCTCAATACTGCTCAGAAATTAGCTAAAACATTTATATTGCAGAAATGATATAGCAGCAATTTCAAGTCTTTTGTGCCTTACATGCTTGATTAGAAAAATCCCATTAATGACAGAAAATGCTAATCAGCAATGTGTTTTGCCAGCCACTACAAGCCCACACATTCTACATAATCCATTGTTTATTAACCTAATGAAGGTCATTGCAGCTTTTGAAAGCTTGTGTGCAGTGCATCAAAATGGTTTTAAAACCCTGTGCTGCTGGACTTTGGTGCTGAAATAAGTCAAGGTTGGGTATTTTCTTGTCAGAATGACTCAAGCCTAAATTGAGTTTTTTCTGAGTAGAATGACCATTCTGTGCTTTTCATTTGTTCATTCTAATTGTCAGGACAAACACTGCAGTGGTGGCTAAGCTGATGGTGCTGCCATTAAGTAGCTAGACACTGTCTTCATCCACATCTTATTGACTTTCCTTTTCTTTTCTTGGCAGGTGACATCACACAGAAGGGATATGAAAAGAAGAGATCAAAATTAATTGGGGCCTACCTGCCACAGCCTCCTGGTATGTGTATCTGTGCTTGTGATATATGAAGATGTCAAGTGTACTTATAGTTGCCACTGTAGAAATCTGCATCTCTGAAGAAATATATGTGGCAGAAACAAAGCTATTGTTATGCAGAATGAGCTTATTCCATCCATTTAACGTGTATTTTTATATATATGTCTGCTTTGATGTGTGTGTACATTTTTTACATACGTTGGTGTGGGTTTGGCAGTCATGTCTGGAAAATTAAATCAGCCTAGGCTTGTTAGAGGGGCATTGTTTGTTGGAAGGAATACAAGAATCCAAAGGAAAACGTGATGTCCTAACTCATTAACATCTCAACCATGTAAAGTTTTCTGAACAGAAGTATTCAAGAGTGGAAGAGACCCTTGGATCTTTGTAACTTCCTCCATTTCTGGGTTTCCTGTCCAAATCTCACTTTTGAAGACACTAGAGAGACCATCAATATCCTTAGAGTTCAGCTTGTCTAAGGCATGTGGGCAGCTGATCTTTTACACATATCTGATTTTAGTTATTAAGGGTTGGGCTGCATGCACTTGCCCAAAAGGTGTAAAAGTATCTTCAAATTATATTTAATAATGTATTGCTTCATTGAATTTATTTCATATATCTGTATAAGAACTTTCCAGAGTTCTTTTACTCTTGTTAAGAGGCGCTGGATCATGAAGTTCAACGTGTAGTTGTAGGTATTGGTGTAGACCTCTCTTCTGTCTTGGTCTCTCAGGAGTGTGCCCGTGCATTCCTGGTCTCACTGACCTTACAGAGGCCCCACTTAGGCTTGGCTGTTCTCTGAGCCTTGTTTTTGTTGTAGGTCTCGGCACTAGTTTCTCCTTCTTTTACAAAGTCCTTCCTTTTTAGTGGAATTGATGGGATTTTATTTAAACTGCTGATGTGTGAAGGCACTGCCTTGTTCTCTCTTCCTCAGGTTTATATATCTGTTGTCTGGCTCCATAGCAGAATGCTGATTTTGTGCCTTTGGATTTCACTGCTCCACTGGTAGGAGCTCCACAACAGAGATCAGTGTTACAGACACCTCTGTTTTCTGAAGTGATACAGCCTGGTCTGAGGGTGTCTGTGACATTCCCAAACCATTGGGAGCCATTGGAAAATGAAGCAAATCAAAGCAACAGAATTACAATATCAGAGATGTAGTATATTAAATTTCTGGTACTTATTGGTCCAACCTGACTATCAGACATACATTAGCCTTCACAGCTGGTTCTCATGAGACCTGCTTAGATTTGCTGGGTTATAGAGAGCCTCACAGCAATCCTCAGTGCAGTGGCACAGTTGGTACCAGAATCTGTTTGATTTTTCAGTTGTTACTCTCCTTTCTTCACACAAGCAAATAGAGCTGTTTCTCCAGAAAGCTCACAGTCTTCTGCTCGAACGATATCCATGGCTGAAACTGCTGGGGGTTCATATGCATGTAATGATGAAAGAGAGAACATGGAGAACCCTCACAGATTTACCTTTCAAGGTCTCTGCTGGGATACTTAAGTTTTGCACTGTAAGGAGAAGCAGAAGGATCTCTGTAAGCCAGTCCTGTGGTGAGGTCCATTCAATAATTTGAAGAGCTCATGATTAAGAATGTAGCTCACTTAGAGCTGTTTTAATGATGAAAATGAAATTAACATTTTCTGCTCACCCAGTTTCTGGAAAATCCCACACAAGTAATGTGGAATATGGATAAGTGAAGGTAATAGGATCAAGGAAAAAAAAGTGTTGAAATATTGTCCACTGTTTTCTTGTAAATATATTAAGCTCAATCATTTAGCTGATGGCTAAATGGATTATTTTATTATAGTGGAAGACACTGCTTCTGCTGTATTAAAGTATTTTCCTCCATAAATGGATACTATTTGTGCTTGGGTCTTTTGCTGTCTTTGTACTTTTTGTTTCGTTTTGTTGTGTTAGCTTTTGGACAAAACTTGAAAAGCTTCTATTTGATATAATCCTTCTAAGACCTTATTTATCTGAAAGGCTTTAAGTCCCTGCTTACTAGGAAGAGGGTGATGAATCCTTTCCCAGAAGAAGTAGAATGACAAAACAGATGCTGCTTTTTTGTAAGCCTCTGTTAATATCTCAACAATCACATACAGAACCAATTAGCCTTTTTCTAAAAAAAAGAATTTTGTAACCTGTTTTGATGGGGAATGCAAGAATTTATAAGCTTTAATGGACTTGGATCTTGGTGTTATAAGGGAATAGAGGTTTTAGAGATATTTTAAACCAGTATGGAAACCGACATGACTTTTGCTGGAATGGGAGGCATTGGGAAAGGGCAGGAATTTGCGTTCTGTGACTGCGTTCAACGAACTAAAGGAAATCCAAAAGCATTTCCCCTCTGCTGGGGACATCCAGTCCTCCCGCTGCACCTTTGCTAACATTCCAACGCCCATGTTGGCAGAGTGGAACATCGGCCCGCGTTGGCTCCGTGGGTGTCCTGTGGTGTCTGTGCGTGCGTGTGCGTGTGTGCTCTACTGCATGGGGGCAGCAGCTCCACTCGTTGCTGTAACAAATGTAAAAAAACTAAACGTGAATTAATTAGTTTTTTTCAACTTGTTACAGCAGCGAATGGAGCTGCCGCGGTACGGTGTAGACTGCAACACAGTGAAGGAGCTGCCAGAAGAATGCTCCGCACTGCCAACATTGGTGTCTGTGACATCCGGGAAGCGGCCGCTAGAGAGAGAGCAGCCAGCACGGCAGGAAACCGGCCTCTCTTTTATTTTCGTTTTGGTGAGCACGATGAATGTATCTTTTCCAGTCCGTATCTGTATATAACTGTGCCTCATCTGGAAGCCTCTGGTAGATGCCTACGTCAGTAGGATGGACATGGGGCTGCCAGTTGCAAGGCAGGACAACCAAAGGATGACATCTGGAAGGCCGTTGCTGACTTTGTCTGCCTAAGAGCGAAGTGATGGGAAGGGAGAAGGAGTAGCTCTTCTTAGTAACATTTGGACATATTAACACTTCTTTAGCTTCCATACCATGGATGCTTTGGAGGAGGTTGCATACAATAAGCTGGTGAAACACAGGAATGCATGTGTTTCTAATTCCCTTTTTGGCACTGCCTTTTTACAGAGCTCTAAACAGGCCTAAGCTCACCAGATTCCAGAGGAAGCTGTAAAAGTCTAAGCTCCCCTAGTTCTATGCTATTTTCAAGTAGAGATCTCTGCTTGAGCTCTGCTCACATCCAGGCCATTCAGAAGCAGACTCACTTCCAGGAACAGGCATCAGGCTGGTAGAGCAGGCTTAAGGAAGAACATTCTGCAGAGTTACATCTCTGCAAGCCAAGGCATGACTCTGGCCATGCCTGTGGAACTGTGTCCTTCCCAGACACCCATCCCTCTGACAGGACCTGTGGGTGGTAGCAGGCATTCTGCTTTATTCCTGCATTTGTAGCAAGGCTGCAGAGTATCCACAGCCCCTCAAGACACCAGATTTTCTCTTGCCAACCATGTGTGCACATAGTGGACATCACACTCTAGTCTGCGTGCTTGTCCACACTCGCACAGGCTCCAGACGTGTTGTTAGAGGTGGCTGGAAGGAAGATAAGATTTGCAGTTCTGTCAGAACAAGACATACCTGTAAAAAGATTATCTATTTTAGAAACCCTTCTCCACTCATTTGCAAACCAATTTGCTATAATTCTATGGAGGAGACCTGTATTGGATTCTGACTGTGTTTGTATTTCTTCTCTTACACAGAGCTGCTCTAGGTCAGGTTCTCTCAGTCTGACATGGTTAACTTCTTCTGCCTGAGATTTTTGCAGAATGGGAAGGATTTAATGTAAATTGCAATTTCAGGTTTGACAGTATTAGTGATATCAGACCATGTGATAAATGTAACCAGTGAAAGGGCTGTAGACGTATATGAACAGACATACATATATTGTCTTTTTGTTGTACTTATTGGGATGCTGTCATTTTAGAAAGGGAGAGCTGTTACTTTTCAGGAGTGGGATTAATGAAAAGGAAAAGCCAGGCAACCATGTGGTTGATACTCCTCCAGGTGATGTAGGAGTTGGCTCTTAGGCTTCCTGTTTCTGACAGGACAATCCCAGAGAGCATATTGTCACATGCTGTACAGCAAACGTGCAGTGACACACAGGGGATGTGCCAGATCCACTGCACATCTGCAGGCTGACTCCGCAGTGCATGCACAGCAGGTCTGACACATCCAGATGCTGCACAGGCTGCACATATGCAAAGGACATTTGTACTGTTCCAGCCAGGCTGTCGAACATCCAGAAATCCGGAACGGATATGCTGCATTTGGCAGTGTTAATGGGAGAAGGGATGAGGGGAGCCCCTTTTTCTTTTCCATTAAATCTCCACCTGCTTTAAGTCAGGGAGACAAAAATACAGCTTTGTTTCCTCAAGATGCTTTCTCAGGATATGTTTGTAGCAGGAGATGTTATGTGTGCAGAGCAGTTTTTCTTTTCTCAGTCTGCCCGTGTCAGACATCCAAAAATAATAGTGAATCCAGACCTTTATATCTGTACATGTATCCCAGTCCCTCTTGTGTGGTGACCTTTCTCTTACTGCCTCTGTAGAGGAGCCATGACAGCCAAGAGCTGAAGTAACCACTTAAACAGGGATTTATTTCAGAATAACTTTCTGAATTTTATCTTGATTTGATCATTCAGTTCTGGGTAAGATAACGTGTGTGCATGCACACTATTAAGAGAAAACCTCCCTAGAAGAAAAAACCCTTAAATTACCTGTATTCCCCATATGCTGTGGTTTTACCCAATTTGCTCCCGGTGTTTTGCCAGGAAATTTGATTATTCATTCGCAGAACAGAGACAATGTTGTTATCAATTAAGCATTGCTTCTAACAGCTCAAACATGGGTGGTTCATTCTCTCTTAATCAAGTGCTGTGTCTCCACTAGATTGCTTTCTGTAATTTCCCATCACTGGTGCCACCAGTGTAGCTCTATTTGTAGTGTAACCATGTGGACCAGTCATCAGTGCTTTATTTATTATGCTTAATAAATCTGTGAGATGTGGTGCTTAAAAGGCACCTGCTGCTCCTTTCACATGCCTAGAGACAGATCCCTGCACCTCCTGCTGCTGGAGCCCCAACAGCACCAGCTTGGGAACATTTCAAGCTATGCAGGGCAGAGAAGATAATACATTTGTGCAGAAGATCCCTTTGCCTTATGAAAAAGCAATTTTCTGTAGAATTACAGGAACCAATTTCCATAGCCTCTCTTATTATCATGACACACATATTAATATATATCTGTTCTCTGTGCGTATATTTGCATACTTTCTATGTGTATGTGTGCATGCCTTTGCTTTCAACTATTCCTGCTGCTAAGGCACTCCAAGTAAACTTGGTGATTACAATTTCATTTTTTCTTCCACAGACATTATTTGTATTGCTACATTATTTGGATTGCAAAGATTGCAAGAAATATTTAAACAAAATTTGATTCTGAAAAAATACTCACATGTATTCATTTTATTAATACTAACAAGTATTCCTATCACATCTGCCTTCCAAATTCTCAAAGATCTTACCAAGGGATAACCATGATGGGGCATTTCAAAGAGAGTGTGTGTGTGTTGAGAACAGGGATCTCATTGAAAGGCACGTGCATTGCACAACACATGGGCACATCCCTGAAACAGTGAGACAGATGTTTCACAGATGAGAAACTATAGCACACAGACTAATGCCTAGTAAGTCTTGGGCTTAAAAAAGAGTTTGGTTTTGAATTGGTGGATGCCCTCGGAGCTAAATTTGGATAAAAAGGAAGGTACTGAAAGCCTCTGAGAAGTACCCCTTGAGGCCATCACTTAAATATGATGGTTACTGTTTTGGTTTTGCCACCATCACTGAGAGTCCAGTTACCATTTTATAATTCTTTGGTTTTTTATGGCATCTCTGTTTTCTATCCGGTACCAAGACCTCATAATATTAAACCTTTTTCAAACATAGAGCAAAAAATACCTTCCTTGACTTTTCACTAATGAATACATGATGAAATCAGTAATGCAGGTAGTGGTTTCAGCACTTGATGTGATGTTTTCTGGGGTGAGGATATCTTTAGTACACATCAGAGTTGGTGTGTTTTTCAAAGAATTTGAAGATTTCTGAGGAAATACCTGTTGATGTTCCTGAAGGCCATCTGCAGAACATACAAGCATAAGGGGAAAGATGAAAGTGTTGGTCTAAAATCTGACAGGGTGAGGAAAGATGTCTCCATCAGAGGTGAATGATAGAGAGTAGAAAGGAAAACACCATTGGGGGCCTTGAAGCTTAACCAGTGCTGGAGCAGAGGAGGTGGAGCCTGTGGAGGTGTTTGGAGAGCTGGATGCCACTGTCAAAATGAGAAACTGCTGCAATTCACAATGCTGCCTGAATTTGTCTGCAGTATGATTTGACCAGCCCATTGGTGAATATGTTTGCTTTGTGAATAGGTAGTCTTCTTTTACATATTTTCCAAAAAGAATCTTCAAATGGGACACTGAAGCTGTCTAAAGGAAAATGGAAATCAAGCATTACATATGCTCTGAAGCTGTAATGTGATGTTCACCATCACTGAGATAAAGGACAGAAAAAAAGAAGCCCATGATATCCACGCTAAGCTTGAATTGAAAGCTAAACCTTTCAAGGAAATGCTGGAAGGCAAAAGGGATTGTAATAAGTAAAGGAAATTTGAAGCATGTGCATTGTTTTAAGTCAGACCAAGAGTAAGCTCACCTGAGAAGAAAAACTTTTAATTAAATAAATCTAATAAAAAATACATTTATCTAGCAGAGTATGGCTCCACTTTCCTGGATGTCGTTGGTTAGAGGTATTGCATTTTAAATCGCCCTTGGCTTATCCAGTGAATTCATTACTTAGTTGTACATTTGATGGGAAGAGTGAAATGCCACGCTAAGTAATGAGTTCCATGGGGATGGTGTGACATTTAGCATGTTTACAAAATACACTGTGTGTTCATACCTGGCCTTGCTTTTAAAGCTGAGCCATCAGCCATTGAATAGAAGCTCAGGAAATACTGTGAAGAAAAGATAAATACTGTTTCTTAAAACTGCACTGCAAGCACTGTGTGCCTTCCTTCCCACTGGCCCTGGAGTTGTTTGGTTTATCCTACAGCTCTCTCTCCTGGGGGCACACATTGTAAGTTAGTTTTAGAACAATAAATGTAGCCTCTGTCTGAGAATGCCTTCTAGTTCTTGTCAGTTAGACATTTCAGCTTTTAAATATTTTTAGATTTAAAAGTTTGGCACAGACATAGGGGTAAGAGATGCATCAAAGCAGCTTGTCAGCTGTCATTAAGGAAATAATTGTCCTCTGTTGGAGAGGGCAGTGCAACTATTGCCATGTTATCAGCACATAGTGTTGCAATTTAGGTACAAAAGGTAATGAAGAAAGGAGGAGGAAGGAGGTGAAGGGGGAAAAAAAAAATTTAATAGAGGTGAAAGCTGCTTCCAGCTGACAGTTTTGTACCTTCTATGCACTTAAAGCTATCCAGCTTGCAGTGGTATTGCTTAAATAGCTTTACTGAGGCTCTTGCATTTTTAGCTAAATGTAGTCAAGACAGGATCCAGCTTGCAGATTAGGATTTGTGGATTGATATATCTGCATTGTTGCCTGCCTATGAACCTTACATTTATGCTTCCATTCTTATGTGAAGAGATACAGTTAATTCAGTTGGTGAAACCCAAAGAGCTTTTCAGTTTATTCCAAAGCAGATACCTCCACTGACCACTTGTACAGCTCTCAAGGCTTCACTGGACTCATGGAGCTGTCTGAAGATGGGTGTCTGATACTGTTCATGACTTCCTACGGTACTGGAGACATCTGCACAGAGTGAGCACACAGAACACAGGACTTCAAGGGGACAATGCCATTCTGGTCAAGCCGGGTATCATAGTCCACAACATATGCAAAGAAATTTGACACCTTTGTTTAAAATCCTGAGTTCTGGTCTAGGTCTCTGTTTTTTATAATGGGAGCTTAGCTTAAGCACCTTCCTGTAGACACCTAAATATAGGTGTCTTAGGAGCTTTAGCTTGTATTAGGAACATGCATGTTTACTCCAGTGCACCTGCTGATGCTTGTGTGTATTGTGATGACCATGAAGCACAGATTTCTGAGCCTCTCATATGAAAAAACTGTGTTCCAGGCATATATATTTTCCTGAAATTCTTCATGGCTTGCAAAGAGTCAATCGCTAGTGCTAATCACGCTTACCTGATAAAGTCCTGCTTCAGCTGCAAGACTGGGGTAGAGCACAGTGTTATTAAGAATTATGCCACTTTGATGGTGACTGTGAATGTGTCTGTGCACAGGGCACTGGCATGACACTGTCCTTTCTCTTAGGAGAGCCATTCATTGCGTTGCTACCTCCTTAAATTTAGGAATCGATCCAAGTATGGATTCTCAAGCCATTATGCCGCCGATTCACAAACGCGTCTGGTGAAGCTGCACTTGAACAAGCATTAGCACTTAACTCATGGACCCTTGTGCTGCCTGTGAAAGCTATCAATTTTTGGGGTTTAGTTATGTTCAGAAGTAAAAGTGAAAAAATAATATTCTTGTGACTGCACTATGCTGCTAGAGCCCTCATGGAGGTGAACAGTTTGGCTGTTAACACCGCTTTGTTATTTGTGGCAACACTTCACTGATTTCATGGTACTCATTATTCTGCATGGCTTTTACTCCCACCCATCGCTCAGGAATGGCAGTGTGTAGGTTCTTGCTATTGTGTCCTTTGTCTCAGACCATTGCTAGTGCTGTGGGAGCCAGCGGGTGTGCAGGAAGCCAAGATGTTAGTCCAGACAATCCAGCTAATTCCTGCTCCAGCCCCTTCAGTAGAGAACTGTCATCCAGTTCCTTGCTGTCTTTCCAAAGTGGGGCAGTGCCTTCTGTTTTTTCACCCTAGATAAAGATAATACAAAGAGGTGTCCCCACAGCTGGCTGCTGCACGGCTTTTCCTTGTATTTTAGCACACAATTAACTTCCTTATCTTAATTGGTGTTATCAGTTCACATGTCCTGCTCCACTCTTGCTTAGGGATTTATTCACTGTTTATATATATATGGGCAAGTGGGAAGTAAAGCCATCAAATGATCTCCCAGATCTCATAAGACATTTTGATCTTCTGATATAGTTTTCTATAACCTTTAATGACTTCTGGTGCAGGATGATGGATTGGGGCTCCCTCTTTACTGACTGTATGAAGAAACTTCGTGTTGCCCATTGGGTGAGAACTGACTTACTTAAAAGAACAAACACCTGTATACAAAGTAAAAGGAAATAAAACTTGCTAAAGTGTCTCAGTTTTAAGATTAGATGAGACACTTCATGTGTCAGTAGTAAAACCACAATCTCCATAGTGAACTGGAGGAGGGAAGAGCTCTTGGCAGTGTCAGGGAGTGCTGTGGGCAGCAGCACTGCCTGGCCACTTGGGTGTCCTGCTGTCTTCTGCCATGGCAGGGTCAATACTTGATGTTCTTATGTACACTGTTTATTTTACACCCGGAAAAAAGATCTTTGGGTACTGCCCCCAGCTGCAGAAAAGGGAATGAGATACTTGAGGTGTCTCACAGTCACTAAGCCAGGAGAAGGAAGCCACAGGCTTGAATGTGTTTTGCCCAATGGCTTTCAGGTCTGCCTGAAAGAGCTCCCTTCTACAGCAGTTGTGCACCTCTGAAACTGATGCTTTTCCTCACAATTTAATTTCTCCTAGATGTTTCAAAAGCCTATTGCATGTGGTTTTGTTGTTTGGAAGATGCAGTTCATCCCCTTTTCCTGTATCATCATGATGTTGTACTGCAGTGGCAACATCTCAATTATCTTTGTTTTTCTCCACGTGCCATTGCCCTGCACAAGTCACTTGCCATAGGAAATGTGGCACTGCTTTGTTAGAAAAACCTCTGTCACACAGCATCAGTGTTAGGTGTAGAAATTTTGTGTGTGTTTTTTTTAGCATTTTTATGAATATATGTGAATTTCAGAAATTATTTCATTCCTGACAATGTAAATAAGAACTGAGATGAGTCTGTTTTTCATACAGACTGAAACATAATTTTTGGAAAAATTTCAGTCAAAATTAGTTTTATTATTAACCGTGTATTTCTCATTTTCAGAGTGACCAAATAAAGAAGGAAAAATTCTGAATGCGAAAGGGAGGGGAAAGTATTTATTTTGATATATAAAAGTGAGGAGAAAGTACTCCTTTTGATTATTTCAGTGGTTTAGAAGTCAGGTTCACATGACTGAAAGAATATTGAGGGAAGTGAGAGCAAGTGAAATTATGCAGTACTATAGTGTGGAGACAGAGGAGTTAAATGAAGACATTTTATTTGATTTAAGAGAGTGAATTATTAATCACAATCTGAGTAGAGGAAAATTTATGGATTCATTCTGTCTTTTAGGCGCCTATGAGATTTTACTCCCAAGCGTGTTTTTTAGCCAACCAGCCATTCCTCCACAAAATCAAAGCAGACTTGACATTGCTGATAATCCAAAGATTTAAGAAAGAAGTTGGATTTCAAGTGCAGTTTATTTTCACAAAGAAATAAGCGTACAATGCCAACTTTTTTCAAAAGATGCTTTTTAAAGAGTCCATTGAAACCCAACTGAGACTGATTGAAGTAATCACAGGATTTTTGCTTGGTCTGTAGTCTACATAAAAATTCTTGTTTCCACAAATGTAAACTCTTATCCCTCTCTAATAAGCTGAAATTAAACAGTTCAGAAATAGTAGTGGACAGTTTTTACATTATGTCTTAAATGAAAAGTATAAAGTATGAGCATATTTCCAAGCATTGTTTTGTAGACTCCAATTTCAAGTTATTAGTCCAATATTTGAGCCCTAAGTGCAAGGGGCCAGTTTTATTTCTGTTGTTACAGTTACACATAGTGTGTAACTACTTCTTAAAGGCAAAAAGTTGTAGGAAAGAATCAATTTGTCAGATACTCCTGGTTCTTTACCCCTGTGTGTCACACACTCAGGGCTGTGGGCTTTGTTAGCTCCAACCTGAATGCATCAGCTGAGCTTGTCTGCTCAGGTTCTTCCCTGGAAGAGAGCAGGGCACCACATTTTGCCACTATTACAGATGCATCTTTGCTTTCTTTTCCTATTGTTTATTTGAACTTTCCTGCTTAAGTCATTGCCTTCACTCTTTTCTGAATGTTGTCAAAAACATCAATTTTTAGAAGTGTTTATATATCATGCTGCTGTATATTACTACTGTAGTTCAAGAAGCTTTCAAGAAAATATTTTTAAAAATAGCAAATTAACTATGGGAAAGAATTAATAAAAGGTTTGAATCTTAAAATATTGGATATTTAGGCTCAGCATACTCAAATGCTGCAGGTTTACAAGGCTATTTTTACTGTTTTGCTGGAACAAGTTACTATCTTCAGCCTGGTTTTGTGCAGTTGTTGTTTACTTTCTGTCCACTGGTAGCTAAAAATGACTAAAAGAGATACTATTATAGTTCTCTTCCCATAGAAACTAGTTTTCACAGGTTAGTATTGTGTTGTCACCAGTTGACACCATCTGACCATATGAGGTTTGAGATGATACACACTAAGTTTTCCTAGAAACCAATTTCCAGGAAGGTTTCAATATCCATTGCAATGGTGCCTGCCGTTATTAGCTCATTAAAATATTTCCTAAATACTACTTCATGAAAAGTCATCTGTTTGTGGAAATAAAAAATGCCAAGCTTACTGTCTGTTTGCTCTTTCTATGTTGCCCATGACCCTGGAAAAAAGGTTTTTTACAGAGAACCGGGAATATAACCTCATCAGAAAAGCTGACCAGAGGCAAGTAGCGTGTAACCAATTGACACAACGCGCTTTAGGCACTGAATGTTCATTTTGTACTCCTAGTGTATGCTGAACTCCTCCTCTCTATAAATCTTCCAAAATTCAATCAGAATGAGCTGTTTGGTTTGTTTTTTTTCATTAATGCAGGGGTGGACCAGGCGTTACCACAAGAACGTCGAACTCCTGTCACTCCGTCCTCTTCCTCCCGGTATCACCGCCGCAGGTCCTCAGGGTCACGGGATGAGCGCTACAGATCGGGTGAGTGGGACTGAAGACCCCGGATGTGGAATGAAAATTTGAAATGTCTTGTTCTGTTCCTCTCTTTTTTATAAAGAAGTTTGTTGTAAACTCGTGTAGCTATGCATGAGGAGCATTCATTTTGTGAGTAGAGAGACACCGTCCAAGCGTGCAGGGGTGGAGTTACAAAGCCAAGATTCATCTGGAACTGGATTTGGCAGCGAGCATGAAGGGCTGCACAAAGGCCTCCTACAGACACATTAGTAAAATAGGAAAGAGTAGGGAAAACATGGTCCCACTGCTGAATGAGGTAGGAAACTCAGTGACAGAGGGCATGGAAAAGGCCAAGATAATTAATGTATCCTTTGCCTTGGTCTGTGCTGCTGATATTTGAGTTCTGGAAACCAAGGCATCTGAGACCAATGAGAAAGTCTTGGGCAATGACAACCTACCCTCTGTGAAGGAGAATCAGGACAGGGAATATTTGAACAAACTGAACAAGTAGAACTCTCTGGGACATGATGGGAATGCATCACTGACCAATACGAGTCCACTTTCAACTCCTCAAGAACTTGTGTCAGTCGGGGGAAGTTTCTGCAGTCTGAGAGAATACAAGGTTCATTGCTGTCTTCAGGAACAGCAATAAATAGGATCTGGGAAACTACAGGCCAGCCAGACTCTTCTCAATCTCTTGAGCAGGTGGTAGAGCAAATAATGCTTGGAGCTCTTTTAAAATATATGAAGTACAAGGCAGTGATTAGGAGTAGACAGCATGGATTTACAAAGTTCTCTTAGCAGGTTGGTCAATTCATGCCTGATCAGCCTAATGACCTTCTACAATGAGATGACTTCCCTGGAAGTTGAAGGAAGAGCAGTGGAAGTTGAATGCCTTGACTTTAGTGAGGTTATGGACAGTGTCTCTCATAAAATTCTCCTTGACAAACTGGTGAAATGTGGATTAGATAAGTGAACAGCGAGGTGGTCTGAAAATTGGCTGAAATTGAGTTCAGAGAGTTGTGATCAGTGACACAAAGTCCAGCTGGACACCAGACTGATGGGTTCTGTAGGGAGAGAATACTGGCTCCAGGCCCCTTAACAGCTTTATTAGTGACTTTGCAGGTGAGACAGTGCCCTCTTCACACACTGGCAGATGATACCAAATTGGAAGGAGTGGTTGATATACCACACATGAGTAATGCCATTCAGAGGGATCTGGGCAGCTCTGAAACTTCTTTACTCTTAACTTTGAAGGTGTTACTGCATGTACTACACCTTGCCACAATGAAGGGTAGGTGTGCTCCACTGTTTGATCTGCTTCAGGGGCTGCTGCAGTGTGAGCATCCTTCTCAGACAGCAGCCTGAGGCCACAGGCTGGTTCATCTGGTGCTGCCTCTCTTGTAGCTGCAGAATTAGGGAGCCATAGACAGCAGCACCCACCAGCCTTAGTGGCAGAGAGACCCTGGTGAGCTGAGAGTCAGAAGCCAGGGCCTGATGGTTGTGGAGGGTCTTGAGGAGAGTAAATTTGACTGTGGAAGCTCTGGATTGTGTTTGAGAGATGCCTCTTGCTGGATGCAGTCAGACTCATTCAAAGATGAAAAATTTGTTTTAAGCACAAGAAAAGTCTTTTTTGTCTCTGAAGAGAGGCTGGGCACTGGCACAGGTTGCCAAGAGCAGTTATGGTGTCTCCATCCTTGGAGCTATTCAAAACCCCACTGGATGTGGTCCCAAGCAGTGTGCTATAGATGATCCTGCCTGGAGCAGGGAGTTGGACTGGATGGTCTCCAGAGGTTCCTGCTGACCTACTCCAGTCTGTGGTTCTCTGGCACGGCTGTATTTTGCTGTACTGATTCTAGTTTGGTAATACTATAAGAAAAATATTTAATTTCCAGTATAGCATGTTGGGAACATCATTATGCCCTAAATAGAAGCACTGATTAAAGGAAGATAAAATTAATTTCAGAGCTGAACAGAAGGGTAATAACTCATTTCCAAGTGAATGGGATCCAACTTTCTTCATGATACTGCTCCAGATTTAAGACAAAGTGAAGGAAGTGATTGGTTTAGAACTGGTTTATAATGGCTTCTCACAGCAAGAAAGGCAATGAGGTGCTGGAGCATTTCCAGAGAAGGGCAGTGAAACTGGCAAAGGGTCTGGAGCAGAAGTCTTATGAGGAGCAGCAGAGGGAGCTGGAGGTGTTTACCCTGGAGAAAATGAGGCTCTAGGGAGACCTTATCACTCTGTACAATGCCCTGAAAGGAAACTGGAGACAGGTGGGGTTTAGTCTCTCTTCACAAGTAACAAGAGATAGAACAAGAGAAAATGGCAAGTTGTGTCAGGGGAGGTTTAGATTGGATATTAGGAAAAAATTTTTCACCAAAAAAATTGTCAACCATTGGAACAGGCTGCCCAGGGAAGAGGTGGAATGACCGTCCCTGAAAATGTTCAAAAGGTATCTGGATGTGGCACTTGGGGATGTGTTTGAGTAGTGAACACAGTGGTGCTGGGTAATAGTTAATCTCAATAATGTTATCTTTTCCAACCTTAACAATTCTGTGACTCCATAAAGAAAAAGTGAGCTCTGAAACTTCTTTACTCTTAACTTTGAAGGTGTTACTGCATGTACTACACCTTGCCACAATGAAGGGTAGGTGTGCTCCACTGTTTGATCTGCTTCAGGGGCTGCTGCAGTGTGAGCATCCTTCTCAGATAGCAGCCTGAGGCCACAGGCTGGTTCATCTGGTGCTGCCTCTCTTGTAGCTGCAGAATTAGGGAGCCATAGACAGCAGCACCCACCAGCCTTAGTGGCAGAGAGACCCTGGTGAGCTGAGAGTCAGAAGCCAGGGCCTGATGGTTGTGGATGATCTTGAGGAGAGTAAATTTGACTGTGGAAGCTCTGGATTGTGTTTGAGAGATGCCTCTTGCTGGATGCAGTCAGACTCACTGTGCTGACACAACTGGAAAATTGTGGAGAACTCCTTATTAAATATTTTGTAACATATCTCTGGTTCATTCCATTAGTCAAAGAGCTTGCCAGTCCCATCTAAAGGAAAATTAAATGATAAATGTGGCAGAGAAAGTTCATGTGTTTCCAGACCATTCTGATAAATTTTTAAAACTCCCTCCTCCCCTCAGAAACCTTGGGTTCATACTGTAGATGTTGCCAATTTTTTGTTGAATAATGGTTGTGGTATCTGCATAATAATTCCTTGATATATAAACTCCTAGAAGCTTCTCCAACATTACTCTATAAATGGTCTGATTTCTACCCGGTGTTTCTAAATAGGTAAAAAAATACTATTCCTGAACTTGTCTAATTTGTGGGCGTTCAACACATGGTCCTCAAATCTCCAAGCTGTGACTCGCCAGAGCAGCTCTGTTAAAAACATGTGCCTTTGACTGTGAGTCCAAAGTCGCCTGCTAGAGCTGAGTTTGCCATTTGTAAATGAAGATGTTGAGTCAGTTTGGGGGTGGGCAAAAGGAGACATCTTGCATATCTCCACTGCGTGCCTCTTCTGAGACTCCAAGAGTGCTCTGAGTTGGTGTTGCTGCCTCTTGGTTTCAGTTGCTGCCTTCTGCCTTAAAAGGAAGGCATTTGTTCAGTGAAATGAGGTCCTGTCTTAGGGATGGGGCAAGTTGTAATTATATATATATATATAAATAATTTAAACACAAACTTCGTTGCTGAGACGAAAAGTAAGGAATTCAGTGTAAAGGGCTCTTATTATTGCAGGAGTCCCACTTTAGGAGAGTCAAGACTATACTATAAATTCCGATCTTACTGCTCTGAAAATGTCCTCAGTGTTAAAACTGAAAAGCTTGACAGTGTTTTGGGGACTTCTGGCAAGACTTTGAATTCCTAGCTTGGTTGCTGTATAGCATGACTTTTCTGCAAGGCACTGAGCTCTCCAGCAAACTGGTTTGAATTGCATCTTCACTCACTCAAAAGAAAACCAAATGTAGCAAATGTCAGTGAAAGTAAATGTAAGTATACATTTCAATTTTTGAAAGTTATCAGATCATTTTCAAATTTACTTTCAGAGGAGCTTTGCTAAGATACAGTGCAATGGTCCACCCTGAAAAAAAACCACCTAACCCTGAACTATGTTGTCCCCTTCTATGTATTGCCCCTGTGAGATCAGAAATCTGTTTATTTCTTGGTCTCTTAATTACTCAATTATTACTGTAGGTTGAAAACTTGCAAGTCAGATTTCATTCTGGTTATCATGTTTTCAGATTCAGATTTGCTTCAGGTAGAAGTCTGTGTTTGGCTTGTTCTTTTGCTGTGCTTAATACTTCAGCATCTCTGCTCTGATCGCATTGTGATTGTTAGATCCTAGCTGTTACCCAGATTGAGTGTTTGTTATCATATTTGGCACATCTACTTGGAAAAAGCCCAAAACAAAATGAATACACGTTCTTTAACCAATAAGGAATTCACATCTAGGAAAACATTTTCCTTCCTTAGCGTTTTTGCTGTTTATTTCAATTAATATCTGCAAATAAATCTCCCATTCCAACTCTGATCAAAGTCCTTTTCTGTCTCTTCTTGGTCAGGTTTTCCTAATTGGAGGTCTAAGGTTCTGAAAGTCATCCAGTTCTCCTTCCATGCCTTTGCTTCCTATGCAGATTTAGATGTCAGCAAAGATTCTTTAATGAACTCTCTTTGGAGACTCAGAATCATTGCTGCCAGTAATATCACCTTCAACTTATTCTCTTGTATTATGCAAAATGTCAAACTGTGACATTTTTAATCCCTACCTGTTTTCTTACTTCAATCTTTATTATTGTTATTATTATACTATTATAATTTTATTAATGTTGCAATCAAATTTTTCAGCACTACATTTTTTAAAAACTGCTTTCTATGATTTTGTATTCTAAATAAAATTGACACTTGAGTTTGTGGACACTATTTCTTTCCCTAAATGCTCCTGGGACATTTGTTTCAAGTTGAAACTTTCATTTCAAGATAATTGGATTTTAGAATGTAACCTACACTGGAAATTTAGTCTAATTCTTTAAAACCAAAAAGGTTTAAAATTTCCTGGCTGTTTCTTTTATTCAGTAAAGGAGCCTGAAACTACTATGTTTCAAAATGTCAGCTTTGATCATTTTTCAGATGTCTAAAGAAGTAGAAAATGCTATAGAGTGTAGAAACTGAATTAGTGCAGGGTTAAGTGATATTTACTTTATACAAGTGTGGCAAATAATTTAGCTGATATTAATCCAAAAGCCTTCCTTGACTTGTTTACTACTGATTAAAAAAAGTATCTCTTAGTATTTACTCATTTAGAAACAGTATTTGGAAAGGTTTGCCAAGTGTAGATCATGGCAATGTTTTTCTCTTAGCAACTGCCATTCCTTATCCAGTGCTTGCACTATAACATTGTCTCGGGCTCGAGATGGCACTGAAGCCAAGTGGTGCTGTAGGCTGGATCAGTAACTTTTGCCAAGAGGCTTTTCTGGCCTCGTGCCTTTTCAGGCAGGAAAGCTCAGACAGAGGAATGCTGGCTTGCACAGCACTTGTGGCTTTGCATGTGGAATGGATGTGAGCACCGGGCCTGACGGGACTGCAAAGTCAGGCACAGGCTGGACTGTGAGTTAATAATGGGGATGGTCATGTACATGTAGCTGCAGTTGGCCATGCAGCTTTTGGTTCCTTAGTGCTATTTAGCTACTAGGTTTCTGGGGTACTTTTGGAAACTGCAGATCCATGGGTTTGGAATGGTATATTGAGATAAGGAGAGAGGAATTTTATGGTGGAGTAGGCAAGGGGGTAACCTGAATAACCTAGCTTTCACCCTCCTGTTGTGCTGTCTGAATGAGCTAACTCAGTTGAAGACTCAGATTTTCAGAGGCTCTTGTCCTTCCATACAGTCACTTTTTGCTTGCTGGTAGCAGTGGCTGCATTCTGCTCTTGCTAGCGTTGAAAACTCTCATAGGAGGCCCTGAAGTTTCTGCCACCATTATTTAAAATGCCATCATATCAACTGTCTTGCTTTTGGAAGAATGGTCTTAACTGATTTGGTGCTTGAAAGCTCAGGGTAGCCCCGTGGTGACTGTCCTGTCAGACCTTGGCCCTTTGCTGTGGCTGCCGTGGTGGTGGCCAGAGCTGAGCTGGGCTCTGCTGCCACATAAAGGCTGCAGTGCAGTACAGCAGCAGCTGCTGGGGCCCTGCCAGGTGACAGAGCCCCTGGGCAACTGGGCAGGTCCTTGGAATCAGAAATTGTTTTCTTGGTCACCATAAATCTCCCCCAGTTCTTTGTTTCCCAGTCGGTCATGGTCTGTGGGGTTCAGAGAGCAACTCTCCCTCCTTTCTGAAGAAAAGTATGTTGTCCTCCCTGGGCTGGATGATCAACACACAGGGAACTGAAACACCAGGTCCCTTCCAACTTCATTTTTCCAAAAGGACACCCTGTGGCCTTTAGATTAGGCCAAAGCAAGAACCTTGAGTTCTCCATCCCAATGCTGAAAACCACAGCCACTTCTCGTGTGCCAGGACTTGGCTTTTATTGTTTCCACACTTGTCAGTAATGAAAACCCACCTAAAACCAGAATGGATGACACAAAAAATGTGCACCAATAAAATTTAAAAACTAAGAAAAGAGCAATAATAATTGCTAGGGGATGTAGTGTAACATATTCAAAGGCACATGGAGTGTTAGGAATGAGATAGCATCTATGATTTCTACTGCACCAGAGTTCTCTGACGAGATAAGGATGGGACAAATGGGTTGAGCCAAGATTATTAAGTCTCTTGTTTCTCATGAATTTGTAACAGGCCTTGAAGATGGCCAGAGCACTGCCTGGAGGAGTGTAATCCTTAAGAAAAGTGAGACCAATGAGCTCTAAAAACTGAGTCTTCCGCATATCAGGAATGATGGGGGAAGTAGCAGCATAAGTGAAATTGTGCTGCATCTTTGTAATTAGGTTCATGGTAGTAAACTTACTTCATTTGCTGGAATTAAGACCAGCAAATGAGAACACATGCACTCCATGGACTCAGTGGACAGACAGGTTTTAAAAGGCACAGCAGTAAGTGAGCACAGAGCTGGGAGCTGAGAAATGGAGTGTTTTGAGAAATGCCGTTTGTGGAATCAACATCTCTCAGCTGGCAGCATGGAGGAAGGGTATGGCCTGTAGGGTGTTTGTGGTACCTGCACTCCCAGCTGGGAGTGCACCTCCCTTCTGACACTCTTCTGCTGATTGTTTTTCCCCATAATTTAGGTGGTGGAGATGAGAAAGAAAACATTTTTCTGGGACACCATCCTTGGAGAGCTGCCAGCCCCTGCCCCAGAGTTTCCACCACTGCAGGGAACAGCCCATTTTCCAAATGCGCTTCTTTTAAAAGATATCTTAATATAGGAGATACTTGGACGTACTGACAAAACAAATGCATCCTAACTACACCTCTCCCAGCTCAAATTCCTGAGCCAGCTTTCCCACACTGGTGTTCAAAGGGGAAAAGATAGAACAATTTGTACTGAGCACGAAATTGTTAAACTTCAGAACAAATCATCCCAGGCCAGGTTGAGGGTCATTTGAAATATGGTAGTTGGGAATGAAAGAACATGCTCTGCAGACCCACGTTCTAGAGATGCTGCCACCGGACCTTTCTTAACTGAGCTGCTCTGCTCTAGGAGCTTCAGTACCTGCCTCACCATTTATTTGTTCTCATTCACCATGAGGTAGGTGTGTGCATGAACCCTAACAAACGTTGGTGACATTTTTTGGTTTTGAAAGGACATTCAAGATCTTGCTATGTAATCCTGCCAGAACTGGCAAAAAAAAAAAAAATTACACTCTGGCACTATGAGGGTTGTGCAGGCTAAAGGATGGAATGGGAAGATTTGAGGAATCATTTTTATTGAACCCTCATCATTTAGCATTTCTTCAAAGAATAAGGAGAAAGGAAAATATGTTTAATGTGCTATGTATTGGAATGGGACTGCATATAAATATTCATGTGACTGATCATAAAACAAATAATATTTTAACCCTAAATGTGAGTGAGGGTTACTTGTAGAAGTTAATTTGAAATCATTAACCTGGCTGCAAACAAACTTATTCAGAAATTAATTAATCTCCTATCTGATTTATCTTGCTACAACTCAGTCAGGACAAAAAAGAAGTTGAAGAAAAACGCTGGCAAATATGTAATTTATATGACCATATCCTTGCTTTTGACCCCACAAAAAAAGTTTGTGAGGATAAGTATAGAACTCTTGAGAAAAATTATTTGAGGCTCTCTGGAGAGAAACAAATATAAAGTTAGTTTAGTTCAGATTGCATAGTAAGAGGGCCTGAGATGAGATCACCATGTGAAGCTGACTTCCAAATTGCATTACAAATGGGATAATAAATAAATAGAGGGATGGAAATTATTAGTGGGAGACCTGCATGTTGGGGTTTTATTTCACTTATGAGTAGAGTTAATACAATTTTAAAACTCAGAGTTTTGAGCAAAACATTGAAAATTAACTTTATTATAATACCTGAATAATCCAAATTAAAGCAAAACCAGCAGTGGAGTCAGAGAGAGTTCAGTCTGTTGTTTTGGTGTCTTCTGTTTCCAGATGTGAGCTCTGTGTTTCACAGCCTGCCCTTGCAGCTTTCCCAGCCCTGTGTTCAGCTTCTCTCTTCCTTCTTCCCAGAATTACGGATTACTGCTTTGCCAGCCAAAGTGGAAGATGACAGCCATGCTTCTCTTCCTTAGAGTTTAGCTTTCTGAGCCCATGAGAACATACCAGGCATCTGGTTTGTGCATGTGTGCAGCAGGTGGGGATGGAAGATGCTCAGCATTGGCTGAAGGATGGCACAGCCCTTCATGGAGTGCAAGGAGCAGCTTCCTGCACGCTGGGGCTTGTTGGCTGCAGCATCCTTGAAAAGCCAAGCCTTTGGTGCACATTCATGGGAGTGCACATCTTTTCTAAAGCACTGACTTTTAACTGACAAAAATGGTACAGATCAACAACATTCAGCTCCAATTTAATGAAATGACAGCAGAAGTTTCCTTTGCATATCCTCATATCCCCAGTTCCCAGTAAAGCCAGAGGCCTAGTATACATAGCTTAAATATCCCAAAGACTGAAACTTGCACACATAAGTTGTTTTTTGAAAGGTAAGAAACAGTTTATTTCTGTTAGTAACCTCCATAGCCCTCCTATAAATGAGAGTTATCTTAGAGCAGCTGTTCTTGCATTCAATCGTGTATTGACTGTTGTGAATGCCATATTTCAGAATTAATAGCACACCTGCTTCCAGATGGAGAGAAATTAGGTGTCACACTGTTTGGGCCATGTGCTTTCCTATCTTAATATCCAGAGAGGTTGTGAAAGTATTCTGAGACTGCTTCATTATAGCATCACCCCCAGCAAAGATCTGTTATTATATGAACTCACATTCCCAGGGGTGTGATGATTTCCAAGGGACTGATCTGTGTTGGATGAACACAGCAATTTTTATGAAATCACTTGCCTTATATCTACCTGAAAATAACTCAGTGCTGTCAGTCCAGGACAACCAAAAGACAAAGCCCAACTGTAATGTGTTCTGATGATACCACATTTACCATGTTTCACCCTATTTAGTATGTCCTGATTGCATTTCCAATAAATGTAGCTACCAAGTTTCTCTTTTCAGAGTATTTACAGGCTGCTTATTAGGAAATGAATTCTCAGTGTATCCTTTGTTTCCATGGTAGCTCTAACAAAGGTCTGATTAAACTCAGAAGCAACTTTCGTGCTTTAACTACTGGTTTCCTGTAAGACAGCAATTATCAACCTTCTCTCTGTATAATTACTTAGCATACAATTGCTATACTTATGATTGTCTTATCCAGAATTCTCAGCCAAAAGTCACCTTTGATAATGCTGTTTTCCTATAGTATCAGCTGTTTCCCTGTAATAACTAGAAATTGTTTTGATTGTTCTGTTGCACTCTGTGTTGATGCAGCAGAAAATGCCCTTGCTTCCATTGCCTCCTCTGTTCTTCCAGCTGTTTTCCTTGATGCCATCCCAGATGCTTGCTTCTTTGTGACAGAGATTTATTTGTGGTTTTACTTAGTTGTTAAATGTCTGACTTCAGGGCTGATCCTCTACTGCAATATAAACAAGACATAACTATGTATTTTATGTACCTAAACAACCTCTAATTAAAAATGCTTTGGCATTCTCTACTCATTAAAGCAGAGCATCAACCTTCTTGATCTTAATAATCTGCCATTCTCTGAGTGAGTTAGTTGTGTTTGAGGGCTGTCCTGTAACAAGCAAGGAGTCTAAACCTTCTCAGTCCTTAGGCCTTTCTTACTCCCAGTTTTGTCATCCATCATGTTACCAGGAATTGGCTACAAATGCAAAAGAATAAAGATTGTTTCCAATGGCTAGCTCAAAACAAGAAAAAAAATGACAAAAAGAGCTCAGGGGAGAGGTATGAGAGGAATTACATGAGCCAAAAGGAAGAAAGAGAAGAGATGGATGAATTCAGATCACAACTAGGTTTGTCCCCAGGCAGTTTTATTCTTCCAGGGATACATCCTCTGAAAGGAGGGGATGGAAGTAGTACCATTGCCTCACAACAGGCAAACCAGGCTGCAGAAGATGTTAGGTAATTCTGCATCTGTACAGAAAAACAACAGCTTATTTTTTCCTATTTGTGTTTTCTAAACAGCTGGTAATGGCATATGAAGGCTTTATAATTCTTGGAAAACTGAAAACATGAGCAAAACTGGAAGAAGGAGTATATTTTATCAGAAACAGAGGCAGAAACAGATTCTAAAATCTTGATTCCAGCCATGCATGACTTCTATCTACAGCGAGTCTAATTTCTTGTCTTAAAAAGAGACGGGGCTGTGTGGCAAATGAGATGCAGGAGAACTACTTGACACACAACTGCAAGACCTGATTTAAGTACAAAAGAATATAATGTTTTTCTTTTGTGTGCTGAGGCATTTTTATGCAAGGGCTGTGAGGAACAGTTTTATAATGTGGGATTTTTTAATGTAGCTGTTGCTTGCTGTGGGAGGAACACCCTGTTCTGTGATCCATGCAGAACTCATACCCAGATTCCTGATCTCTGAGGAGGTACTGCTTTGCTTACAGTATTTTGAGTGTTTGGCAATGCTTATGGAGCAAATGCATCTAATATTGAATAAAGGAAGCTGCTGAGGCAAGTTAAACTTATGTAGGGAAAAAAAAAAACCTAATAAGCCCTCCGCCTTGAATAAGAATGCAACTGTAATTTATTGAATAGGTTTTTGTTCTTTTAAAAAAGAACACCCGAAGAAAAAGGAGCAAATTCATTCTGCTTAAAGTTGCAACGGTCTTTAGGAGGACTAGGAATTTGCAGCACATTTCAAATGTCTCAGTTGCAATTCAGAGCTTTTAAGGCCACTCTCTCTGGCCCAAGTATGGAATGAGGCATCCCTGTTCATAGGGTGTAAGGGGTAGGGTGTGTCAGGATTAGGCTCCATGCCAAACGAGAATGCACTCTTTGGAAGAGTGCTCTTCTAGCAGCTGTAGAGAAACATGAAATGCTGCAGCAGGGCTCCATATGTGGATCAGGAAATGACTGGCCTTGTTCATCACACAACAATTGTTTTTTGCTTCAGGAAAAGAAGACTGATTTGCTTGTGGAGACAGCTGAGCCTAGAAGGATCATACATGCTGTCTTCCCCAAAGGAAATGACTAGGAGAGGGCAGCTTGTCGTTGAGGGAAGTCTCCACTTGTTCTAAGTATGCATATATTTGTACAAGGAGGAGAGAAAGTATGTTCCCCAAAAAAGACTTCATGAAAAGTTCCAAAGAGACTTATATTATCCCAGAGCCAGTTAAAACCATCCAGCTCAACTTCTGATTAAATAAAAATTTGTAGAGTTCCCCCCGGAAAACATTTCGAGTCATCGACAGCTGATGGAATAAATAGTTAAAGAACACTGTGAACAAGGAGTCAAAAGTATCAGCAGTCTGAAATGAACAGTGTTTACTTTTGTATTTCTGGGCATTGCTATTTGACCTTTGACCAGTTAATACAGCTATCTCCCTAACATCTTCTGTCACTCAGTCACCCCGTTTGAGAAAGGTGTCCATACCAAGCAGTTTCTGTGCAGTAATGTCTGTTTTAGTGGGGTTGGCTTTTTTTCCTAAGCCTTTCCAGTCAAGCCAGGAGCACACCATTGTGCCAAGTTATGAGAGAAACCAGATGAAAAGAGTGACTGCACTAAGCAGAGCATCTCCCAGGAAAGCCGGGCAATTCATCCTGCTGATGGCACGAGGAATTTGCAGCAGTTGAGTTTCTGGTTATGGAGTTCATTGGCCAAAGCCATAAGTCATCACTCTGGAAGTCTGAGCTTGCAGACCCTCATTCTCTGTGCCAGTTTTAATTTCTGTGCCCTTTATTTTGAGACCTCACCTCTTGTATAATAACAGATCATTAGCTCTTTGAAAGGAGCCTTTCTCTCTACCACCTGCTTCTTTTTACAGTTCCACTTCCTTTCTATTTCACTTACTGACTTTATTCCCAAAAGTATGCTTGCCCTTTCTATCCTGTCATACAAAGTAAAAGAAGAGAATAAACAAGTAAAAATACTTGAATGCAAGTGGGAAAAGACTGGGGACAGAGCTGTTGTGTCTGCAGTTTGCAGCCCATGAGAAATTTGTCAGGTTGAATGCTGAATACCAGGTTGATTGGTGTTAAGCAACGAGCAAAAGTTAAAAAGTGAGCTTTCCCAAGCTTATTGCTTTGCTCTTTCCCATTTATTGATTCTTTGAGTAAAAACACAGAAATTGGATTCAATGTGTGGTTGGCCAAGCTAAAACAGTGGAGACAATAGCAGATAAGTCACTGTGCCTTAGTTCCTACTACTGTAGACAGAGGTAATGATATTTTACTCTATGCTCTAGATTTTCTGTTAAGACATTCTTGTGGAAAAGCCAGTGGGAAGAGTAAAATGAGTTTTTTACCTACAGGAGAGCTTTGAAGGGTCAGGATCTGGTGTCATTTTATCAGCCAAAACAGTGTAGTTAGAATGTCACATGAAAGAACATTTCACCTAAAAGCATCATTTTTCCACTTTGACACAGGACTTTCTCAGAAGGCTTGAGTACATACATCAAGGTATGTTTCTGTTTGAAACTGTATCAGAAGTTATAGTAGAGAAATTACAGCAAGCAACACTATAAGGAAATACAGAAGAAGTGTTCTTTTCATTATTTTCTTTTTAAATGCAGGCATTTCTGTTGTTTCTGGGCCAAGATTTCATCTTTGAACAATTTTTTTCAGGCAAAATTAATGAGAAATCTGTGTTTTATAGCAATACTCAATCACAGTATGATGAATTCAGTTAGTCTGAGCATGCCAGGGTAGGTTGAGAAGGAATTCAGACACTTTTATCAGACCTGCAAGACAGGAGCATCACCCTGCCAGAGGGTTTGAAATTCTAATGTGATGTTCCTGCTGATGCTGTGTGTGATGTGTGGAGAATACAGACTGCTTTCTGATGGTGGGATCTGGGGGGATAGCAGTTTCCTGTCCCAAAGGAACTTGCATATGTCTTTACACTTTGTCCCAATGTGCATTACAAATGTGGTTTCCTTTCTTTAGAGAACAAGGAGTGTTCAGTTGCTATTGAATAAATTCCTGTTGCAAGTCTCCTTGTATTTTTTTCAGTAGCTGTTAGGCACAGCTTTCATGAAGCAGTGAATTATATACAATATTATGGACACCATAGCCCATCTTTGACTGAGATAAAGGGAAAGAGCTGCCATACTCCTGTTCAAATTCATGAGAAGCAAATTACCAGGGGTACTGGTGATGAATGTATGTTTCAACTTGGATTTAAATCCATGCTTCACAAAAGTAAAACACGGGATTATTAGTTGCATTTTTGTTGCATATTCCTTGTGCTACATAAGCAAAGTTGGTTTGTAGATCAGAAAAGCAAAGCTAAAACCTAGAGGAAAGCAAAGTATGTGTATGCAAAGTGCATATCTGAAGCTGATATTTGCTGGGAACAAACGTTCTTACTGTTTCTGTCTTGCTGTGGTTACAGGTGCTCTCAAGTGTAATTCTAAAGTATCAGTCTGGCTTTCCCTCATCTCTGATTTCTCAATACTTTGGGTCTTGGTCTCGATGTGTGAAGGATTTGAAGGCTGTTCATTAGCTTAACTAAGTCCCACTCTGTACAAGACTGTCCAGACAGGTTAAGAGCATCTTCAGAACCCACCAATAAGCTTTCATGCAAAAGGAAGCCCATACAATCTATATCAGCTTTTATTCATTCTTTACCTAATCCTTAGCCATTCTTTATAGGCCTAGAGAAACTTTGTTTAGCCAGGAGTTTTGTTCCTGAGAGAGAACATGGTGAAAAGATTTTTCACCCAAGCTTGACTGTTTATTCTGCTTTTTATTCCTCTCACCCTAAAATCCCATCTCTGGGATGGATTTTCTGTGTCCCAGGTTTTTTTGGTAGCCTCCATAGTCTGAGTAATGCCTTCTAAATATTTGAGCTTGCTGGGCTGGGAGCAGGTGTGCATGTTCCTTCTTCTCAGTCAGCTTCCCTCTTGTTTATTCAGAGTTTCTTGCCTTTGATATTGTTTTGCTTTCCTGTGAGGTTTTCGATTTGGTTTTTTTTTTAGAAATCTATAGTGTAGTTTATTCCATGGTAGCCCATTACAAATAAACATATCAAGAATGTGCCTTATTAAGAAAACAATTCAGTTCCTGGACTCCTGTGGACTCATTTGGAAATTAAAATCCTGCAGAGTGTTTTTAATTAAGCTGACGAGTCCACCTTCTTATATCAAAACAGCATCAAAAAGGAATTAAAAGAATTCACATGTTCTGATTCAGTGTCCAGCTGTCACTAAGCATTTTAATGATTTTCTGTCAGCTGTCCCCCTTTAAAAAATTTGGCAGAATTTCTTCTCCCTCCTGACACAGTTAAAAAACAGTCTTATGTACAATAATATACAAATAACCCCTTCTGTATTCATCAGCAAAATTTATTTTCTTCAAAAATAATTTTTTTTTCAAAAAATTGCTGTAGAGTGTTGGTTTGTTGCGGTTTTTTTAAAGGGAAACTCTCTTTTTTTTTACTACTTGATATCTAATTGCTATCCTTTGAAGGAAAACCAAGAATTTTCCCTCTTTAACAGATAAGGAACTCTTAGGGAGCATGTTCAGTCCTGTGTACCTTGTTGACATTGGTGTGAAGTGAGCAGGTAGGAATTTATCTCGGGGTCATGCTGTTAGGTAAGACTTACATTGTTAATTTTCATAGTCTGATATTTTTCACGTAAATTTTCTCATACTTTTCACATAAACTTTTTATCAGCTTTTTTTAATTGTAAGAAAGACCTTAAACTTTCTGCTTAAAAATAATGACTTGACAGGAGAGAAATTGTTCTCTGGGTTGATGATAACATTGGTCTTCCTTCATTTTTGTCCATCACCTACACAGCTCTTTTATCTTTTGAGAATGGTTTTCCAGCTTTGCTGTTTGCTTTTCTTTGCTGATATTCTCATCCTCTTCGTGATTTAAAACAAAAGAAAGCAACTCACAGAAGCAGCTGGTAATGCTTTTTTTTCTTACTCTTCCCTGTTGTACTTCTACTGAAAGGTGCTTAAACCCTGGCAGAAGATAGGAAATACCATTATTGGAAATGAGGCACTGCAGCTCATCAGCAGTTTATCATCTAATGCTTCTAGTCATCCTTCCAGGTTCTTACTCACAAATTACTTACATAAATGTGATTCAACCAACGCTTCTTTAAATAAGGAGATAAATATATATATGTGTATATATATATATATATATATCCACTCTCTTCTCTTTCCTGTTGCTTTTCTTGGGGCACATTGCCTGTTCAGAGCTGCCACCACATCCCTACAGGAGTAGGATAATGACAGCATGCTGCCAGCCCAGCCTGTGAGGGCGGTCTTCCCGGACGTGCAGCAGCAGAAGTGGGATCACTCTGGGTTAGACCTGATTCACTGCTCCTGATCCACAAATGGGAACAACTAAACTAGGCACACAAATTGCTGTATTTTCTACAGCTGGCCAGTGGCAACTGGCTAAAAGGCAAGATGTCAGATAGTCGAGATGTGTGGCAACTTCTTTACACACAAGGAACTCCTGTTGGCTGCCATGCCTTTTACATACATTCACCTCATGTGAGTCTTGTCCCAAATCCATAGAAATATGCAGAGAAACAGTGCAAGGTAGTAAACTAAAGGCAGACTTATTTCAATATGTAGTTATGCTGGTAATTAAAAAATGGTGCTTAAAACAAAGTCATTATCAAAAAGTCACTCACATCTTTTAGACATGATAAATGGCCTTTTTCAAACTTTGGCAGGCAGTCAGCTACAAATACATGGGAAAGGTAGAGAAGTTGTTCAGCTCCCCAAGGAGAAGGGATCTATTGGGTACTGTGGAGTGGGCTGGTGTGAGCTGGTGTGTAGCACTTGCCTGCAATGCACCAGATCTGTGCTTAGGGTGTTTTCATTCCTCATTCCACCTCAGGCCAGCCCTACATTGTACTTATTTTTCTGTGAATAATGCCAAGTGACAGTGGCAGGAGAAGGATTTGGGAATGAGGGACCAGTTGCCATTTCTGTTGTGGCATTTTACACACCTTTTACCCTTCAAGCAAATGTTCTTCATTTACTCTGTGTGACTTTTGTGTAAATTGGAAACCTTATCCATTAAAAAAATGGGCAGTGTTAAAACACCACAGTTCCACTGAAAACACCAATGGTCACAGAAGTAGCAGCTCCTGGCTAAACAGAGGTTTGCTCTGGGGAAGTGATGTTTCTGCTCTTCAAATACTGCAGCACTGTTCTGGGAATATCATACAGCTCAAAGGACTTGTTTGTTAGTACAGCACTTTTCACTGCAGTTGCTTTCTCTGCAGCAAGGAGAACTCCTGCAGTTCCTCCAAGATCCCATGTGTTCCTGACCTCCCATCATGGGATGTGCCTTGCCAGCCCAGCTGGCACACACAGGAATCTGTTCCAGGTGTGCTGGATGCACAAAGAACAGCTCCTTTCTGTCTAACTCTGCCTTCAAACCTCTTTTCTTCCAGATGTCCACACAGAAGCAGTGCAGGCAGCCCTTGCTAAACATAAAGAAAGGAAAATGGCAGTCCCCATGCCCTCAAAACGACGTTCATTGGTGGTACAAACATCAATGGATGCCTACACACCTCCAGGTGAGTAGCTCTCTATTTTTATGAGAATTTTAAAGATTACTCTTTGTGCTGCTATGAACTGCTAATCTGACAGCATAGATAATGATGGAAATGTCACTTGATGCACACTGAGCTTAACTGAGGTATGTTTGAAGAGAAGGTGAACTGAGTAGTGGAAAAGTCAGCAGGGACAGTTCACATGATTGCTTTGCCCTTGGTGATAGTTTGCACTGGTCCTTTTGGGCTTAAAAGGATGTAACTTTGGTCAGCTTGTCGTATTTTATGATAGTTTAAGTTCCTTTCACTTTTCTGGTTCATTCCCTAACAATGTAATGTAACGTTTTCTTAGCAATTAGTTGTGCCATTCCTTTTCAACTTTATCTGCTCTTTTATCTACTAGACTGTGAAAATACCCCATATCTCATGCTTCTCATACTCACTGAATCCGGCTGAGACTCCCATTTCACTCAGGATTGGACTTTGTACAATTGGAAAAGTATCTCACAGACTTTGTGGAGTGAGCTTAGGGAAGTTTTTTTTATATTCTCTGCTAGCTGGAGATCTTCAGAAGATTCTGTGTTTAACATTATAAAGGAAGACTTTAATTATCTTCTTGTTTTTTTTTTTTTTTGTACAATAATACACATGCCATGACCTTAGAGCAGGAGAGGTGCATAGTTAGCAACTGGCTTAATTTCAGGGCTTTCAGTACTGCAGTTTTCTCATTATGTTTGCCTACCTTCCTGAGGTTTCCTTAATGGCACTTTCTTGAGATTTTTGATATGAATATGAGTTATTTCTATTAAGAAAACCCCAAAGCACTGCAAGTTAACAAACTGTTCTTAATTACTAGATACTTCTTCTGGTTCAGAAGACGAAGGCTCCGTACAGGGCGACTCCCAGGGAACTCCCACCTCAAGCCAGGGGAGTATAAACATGGAACATTGGATCAGTCAAGCGATCCACGGCTCTACCACATCAACCACTTCCTCCTCCTCGACACAAAGTGGAGGCAGTGGTGCTGCACACAGACTAGCTGATGTTATGGCTCAAACACATATAGGTCAGTATACAGATGTGTTGAGTGTGTCCAGTTTAACTTGAATTTCGACTCTCATTCAGATGATGCTGCTATATGAAGTCTTACATAAGTCTTTCCTGTGCTTCTTCTTTCTTTTTAAATATTTATATATATTTTATGGAGAGACAGTCCTACATTCCTATTTCAGGAGGGGAAAAAAATAGTTTATATTTGGGGGTAAGCTTATGTTGTGGCAAATAGGATCTAGCTATTGGTTACCAAATACCTTAAAATATACAGTTGCATGACTTCCATTTCTTAGCACTATAAGGGTCTCTGTAGGATTCATCAGTAAGGAAAATCAGTGCATGCATCATTAGGGATTGCTTGCATATGAGTTTTCCCCACTGCTGCACCACTTTAATTACATAGCTTGAGTGATTTTTGATAATTCTGTTAACAGTAGTCCTCTTAAACATATTTTGTCTGCCCTTAATTGAATTTAAAATACTTGAACTGGGATATCTAGTGATTATACTCTGTGGGAGAGGCCATTATATAGCTTCAGAGATGGGACCTGTTATTAATAGCTTGTTTATTTCCTTTGAAAAGATTGTAGGAAGTCAAAGCTTTCTTTCCATTAGGCCTAAGCATCACAGACATTATTTCTGAATATCGTGCCATTGACACTGGTCTTTATTAACATGAGGCAGCTATTTGATTGGATATGTGGAAAGCAAGGTAACTGTTCTGTTCACTTTTCAGCTGCTTATCATACAGGGCCTTTGCTTTGGGTGTATTCCTGCTGGGGTGTGTATTTTGGGCTCTCGCTGAAAATCTGCTGCAGTCTTTGTTGGAACAGATAAAGCAATCTTACTACTGTCTTACTACAGTGTTGTGTGTCTGTTCTTCAACTGACATTTCCTTTTTAAATATATGTAATGAGATACATGAAAGCATCTTCAGTGTTCCTGATTTTGTGTGCTGGAATGGGAGTACATATCCCTTGGGTTTTGCTATGAGTACAGCTTGATGTAACACCTGTATTTTCAGTAATCCTCTCATCATGATCTGGAACTGCAAATTGCAGTCAGGGGAAGAACTTGTATTGTATTCATAAATTCATACTAAATGAATGCTTAGAACCTTGTTTTAGAAACACATACGTTGGGAACACATTAATCATTGCATTTGATTATTTTCTGTGACTTCATCTTGAAATGCTACAGGAAATTATACAATAGAGAATTAAATTTATCCAAACTCTGAAAGGTTGCATTACTCACTCACAAAGTCTTAATGTGTCTTTAAATATAGCTTCTTTATAATTTGACATTTTTGTAATTTTAAATCTGGCACAGTAAATCTTCTTTTATATTCACTGAGTTTGTGGTAAGTAATACAGTGTTTATAGAGCTAAATTAAGATGGCACTATTCTGCAGAAGAGGAAAACTACTGTTTCTTATATGTGTTTTATTGTGCCTTGTTGATTAGAAAGATCTTGCCTTTGAAGGGAGCAGTTGAGCTTACCTCAGTGTACACATATTTTCATTCATTCTGACAAATTGGAATTGTTGGACCAAGTGTACTGCATCTAAACCTAATGGCTTCAGCTGTAAACACCACTTGGTAAAAGTTTTGGAGCCAGCCTTATGGAAGGGTAAGAAGTTGAAATAAGATGCTTTAAATTGCATCTCTTCTTGGACAGTAGTTGAGGTAATGTAAAGGTCATTTCCCCACAAAATATGAGTTATGAGACTGGGGTCTTATGGTTGCCATCAGTCGTTGCTAAAATCACTGGAAATGTAAGAGAAGCTGCATAGTTGATAATTGTAATATGTATTTCTTCATGGGTGAATTGCATTCTTTAAGAATTTGAAATTAAATAGCTATTTTGTTTCTTTGCCATCCAAGAAGGTAGATTTTGCATTTAAATGTGTTCTAAGAGGTAATAGATTTGAAATATCCTTACAAAGCCTGGCTCTTTCCAAGGCAGTGGGCCAATCATGGCAGATGAAGAATAATCTTTGGTAGGAGAGAAAACGAGAGAGTAGAGTAATCCTGTTTCTTAAGGCTCCTCAGCTATCAGAGACAGTTTGTTCTTGGTCACAAAGAACATATGTTACCATGGCTTGATGTTTGTTTGGTCCAGGGAGTTGTTCTCCAGAGACAGACCAGCTTGCAAGAGAGAAATCAACTGTATATATGTAAGACCATACTCTAAAGGTGTCAATTCTGGTAAATACAAATTCAAGGTGCAACGGGGATAGATAATGGAACCCAGAAAGTAATATATGATAACCCCAAAAAAGCCCTCTATTCTGATAACTGCTACGATTTTACCTCCAGAGTGCATCACAGACTGAAAGGGAGATTTTTTCCAGTTTAAGTATACTAATGCAGTCCTGAAAAGGGATTTGATAAAAAGCTTTGGCTATAATATAATCAGAGTTATCTTTGTGAATCATTTGAATAATTTGCATAAGCTATTATATGCTTTTAATGTAATACTGCTCATTTAATTTGACTGTTGCTGCTTTATTGTGGCCAAAGTTCTAGTTTGGGATAGATATAATTTAAATATTTATTCTCAGCTTTAAAATGCTCAGGGGTCTGCATTAAGCTACAGGCAAAATCTTTAGTTTGGCACATCAAAGCTGTGTTCAGTAATTCTTGAATTTAGAGGTCAAACCAGTGAAACCTGTAAAAAATATCTGATGTTCTGACCCTTCTTTGGGTCAGTACTGCTCACATTTCTAAGAACTTCAGGCTTTCATTTGTTGGTTTTACATGGTTTGGATGTATATAGAAGTCAGGGACAGAAAGCACACCCCAAAGCTCACAAAGGTCATGCAATGAAAACTACTCAATGCTTGCCTATCATTGTAAATCTATATAAAGTTAATCATCTCACTTCAAAGTTTTGATCCTATAAGTGCATTTAATGTTTCTTTTATATGCTTCAAATATGTTTCTGTTTGAAAATCAAAGGCTTCTATCCACATTAAAGGCTACATAGATTGCTAATCAAATAAATATAAAACCATGTGCCATAAGCATGGCTGATAGTTTTCAGACAGCTTGGAAATTCTTGTGTTCTGAGGGGGAATGTTAATTTATTCTGGAGACTAGTTTGAAATAAAATCTGTCACCTGGACATCAATACAAGAAAAATCCAGGTAATGGAAAGAGCTGCGTTTCTGACTCTGGATTTGCCTTCCCTGACAACCAGAAGAGGCAGCTTATTTGGGAGTGAAAGCTGCATTTTCTTCAAGTACGGTGTTGCAGGAATGCTTTGTGAGTTCCTGGAGACTTTTCAAATATCTGATCCTTATGTGAGCTTCCAAACTTCCACTGAAAGTATTCCTTTACTTCTTTGCTTCTCCTCAGACATGGGGCTTTGTCAGTGCACGTGCTCTATCCCTACATGAAGGTGCTCTGCTTTTTTGTGCCTTTTTGATCTTCATGAAATGGGGCAAATGATGTCACTCTGGTGGCAGAAATGAAGAGAGCCTTAACTGGAAACAGCTGTTCTGTCTGTGATCTCCTAATGCAAGGATATTGGAAGAGATGGGAATAGGAGGGGATGCAAATATGTATGGTTGATGGAGGAAGTGCTTTGAAGTCATGCAGCTGTCGGTTTCTACTTTTTAGTGAACAGATGTATCAGGATCATAATTCTTAATGAAACCTCAAACAATTCTTCAAGTTACCTGACATAAGACCAAGCAACTCCCTGCAGATTGTGTCTGTAGCCAAAGCTTGGATTGACTGTTCTATAAAAAAAAAGGGTACATTTCATATAATATAACAATTATCTTTTTCTTTAGAAGTCATTCGGACCAAATCTTTGTCTGTATGATTTTCATTTCTCCAAGCCTGGCTCTGAGATGCTAACTGACTGAAGATTTGTAAATCTAATGGATGAAACTTAGTGCTGTAGATACTGCCATGATAAGACATCTGTTCAGCAGATACTGTAAAGGAGCACATCAAGACAAACCTTAGTATTCCTCTTCTTCTGGATAAAAGTAAATAGCAGCTGGGCAGCCAGGGCACTAGAACTCCGTGACTGAGCTGTGGTGGCAACCTTGGGAAGAGAGCTTCTTTTAGGCAACTTCAAGTGCAAGTGCTGTTTGTTCAAAAGGAAAACCTTTTACAGAAGAGCAGGGCTCTTGTTATGTTCTTTCCCCCTGCTCAGCACCATGTGGAACAAAAAAGAATTTGGTTTTAACACAGAGTTCTGAAGGGAGAACATCCCTGCTCATGTATCTTCTGCCCCACACATTAAAAAAGAATTAATCTTTAACTCCACTTTGCCTTGTAAAGTAAGAAAGATGGAAATACTTCACTGGAAAGATGTAAGCAAATGCAGCTCATTTTAAAAATACTTTCTCATGTTACTAATAGCTGACTAAGTACAATTATTTTCTTAGTCATGATCTCCCATATGCATAGCAAAACTGCATTATAAGGAAAGAAAAAAAGACAAACATCAGCATTTTTTAATTGACTTAGTTATTGAGTAATACAATCACGATCTATAAAAAGCTCTTGCCACTTAACAGAAAAGGGCAAAAATTGTGCTGAGTCTAAAACAGTTGATAATGACAAGAAATTTAAAATGAAGACATTATTCAAGCAATTACCGGCATAAGATTCATTGTTCAATCTATTGTGCTTCAGTTGGCCACTTACAGACCAATATAAGGTGTTTGTTTGAGTAAAATTGTAACAATAGAAACGATCAGAAGCAAAAGCTCCAACTGGACACTTGTAGAATGCAAGACATTTTTGAGTTGCTCAACAAAAGCCATTTCATGTTTTCCTCAACCAGATAATATGATTGGGTGATAGGATTGAGCCCTTATGATGTTCATGAATGCAAACATTAAATAACAGCTGCAGACATTTATGTCATGTCTTAAATCTGCATGATGATTTTCTGTCAAATGCTACCTTTAAATGAGAGGTATGCAAAATCAGCATATATTAGCATCCTTTTCCTGTATGTGTAGCAAAAAAAATTCGTTTTCTGTGTTGATGGTGCATAAATTTGGGATTAAATGCACAAGAATCACAGTGTTTCAAAGTTCAAAACTCATAAAAATGAAAGTGGTTTAAAATTATGTTTGAGATTAAATTTATTGTAAAAGTTGGTGTTCTAGTACTTACAGCACTACAATGCTTAAAGGCAAGGTTTAGTAAGAAGCATGTCTTGAAAACAGCATTGGAATACAATGACATTTTTCCAGAATTTTTGCATTTTGAAAGACTCCTACCCTATTGTTAAATAGAATGCATTTCTCTTCACTTCCATGGCAGCAGAATGAAGACCTGCCTTCTTTTGTAACTTAGAGGTTACTGGGGATAATTTATGTCAATCGAAAGAAAAGTTGTTATTTGCTTATGGCATTTATCTCCATCTAATCTAATGCAGACAAAAACCAGCAAAAAATTTATGGGACAACCTATAAAAATAGTACAAATACATAGGAAATACAGACTCTGACTTGAAAACATGGGAAGATGAACTGTGGTAGCATGCTGAGTTATCAGGCCATGAAAGAGAAAGATTATCTCTGTGGAATTGTTCAGCAGTGCTGGCATGAGTCAGACCAAATCATGTTTGCCTTCTGGAAGGCAAGGCTTTGTAATGCGGAAGAATTGAAATATCTCTGTCTAAAAATAGTAGGCAAGCAAGTGTCCATGAAGAATGCAAAGTTCATGTTTCTTTACATTTTATTTCTTGCCTCGGGTTTCCAAACCTGCTGTGATTGACTTTATTCCTTTCTTAACTAAAACTGACATATTCAAAATACAGAGGTTATAAAAGTGATACGCATTGGCACTTGCAAGTGATTGACAACATGCTGTGTTCTTTTTACTTAGAAAAACTAACACAATAATCCATGAGAAGTATATTTGTCTGGGTCTTTTCTATTTGCAGGTGTCCACAAGCTTTAAGTAAAATCAGATGTCAGTGGAGAGCCTACAACCTAATTATATAATTCTTTTAGCCTATTGCTTATGTGATTCCAGATATACAGCCTTGTTTTAATCAGTGAAAACTTTATTTATTAAAATTATACTACACATTATAATTCAGTATAATCATTTTATGCATTAATGCCTGATCATATGTTGGGGGGAAAAAAAACATCAATGGTCTCCTTTCCTCTGCCTTTTGCTTTTCTGCCCTTTGACATTAGAGGTACACGGTTAAACCTTTTAACTTACTTTTCACAGAAAATCATTCTGCCCCTCCAGATGTTACCACTTACACCTCAGAACACTCAATACAAGTAGAAAGACCACAAGGATCAACGGCACGGGTGGCACCAAAGTATGGCAACGCTGAGCTTATGGAGACTGGTGATGGTATGTCACAGAGCAGGACCAGGCTTATCTGGAGTATCCTGACCCTTTTAGTGCTTACTGTATGCATCTGCTCTTGTTTTTTGGGTGTTTGTCGTGGTTCTTTTCCCGGGCATTTTTCACTTGTAAACACCAAGTTGCAGCAGCTTTACAGTTCTAAAATAAGCTGATATCAATGAAAAAAGCATGGAGAAATATTTCTTAATCAGCAGAGCTGACTCCCCATAGAAACTGTTAGGCAAAAAACCCCAGAGAATCTCTTTAGATTTGCCATTGTCATGCTGCCTGGTTACAGCTGGTCTGTTTTATTAAGTGGCAAAGAATATGACATGTTAGGATGGCTACATCTTGAAAATTGACATGTTTGAAGTTTTAGTCTCTGAGGTACTTTTTGGTTTTTTTTGGTTTTTTTTTTTTGAAAAACAGTTATTTGTAAACCCTTCCTTATTTACTGCTCCTCTTTTCTAAAACTTACCAAACAATATTTCAGCACAGCATGGAATTGTTGACCAAGTGTACTGCATCTAAACCTAATGGCTTCAGCTGTAAACACCACTTGGTAAAAGTTTTGGAGCCAGCCTTATGGAAGGGTAAGAAGTTGAAATTCCTGCAATGCAGTGACAGAAAGCTATTAGTTCAGGAACAGATGACATGCACATTGGAGAGGTTTTGCACTCAACTAGAGAAAATGAAGGGTGAGGTGATTGATGGGCCTGTATTATAAAAATGCCTCAGGCTGCTGCTCAGACCTGTGTTTTCCAAAGTGCTGTATGGGCAGGCATGCTCCCTTTGGAGATTGCTGGCTGGTGGGATTGGCTGTAGGGATGTTCAGAGAATACAGAGGCATGCTGAAGTAATACAAAGATGGGAACCATGTTTAAGATGGGTACTGGACAGATGTCCCCTGCAGTTTAAAAATAACCCAGAATAAATGATGAGGCAGAGCCAATGACCCACACTCCTCCCCAGGCTGCAGTCTAGTCAGACAGTGTTGGTATGGCCAGTGATCATGGGGAGGGCCAGTGCCAATTTTCTCACTGACCATTGCTAAGGCAATTCTCTCAGGGTGCTGACATTTGCTGTAGGGACATTTTTTCCACTGTGCTTCTCTCCCTCAGACTGTGTGCTGTTTCCCCTCTGTTTTTGCAACCTCGCTCTGACATTATTGTATTGGTTTTATGTACAGTAGGCATCATTGTTCCTTTTTGCTTATATGTTTTGATGTTAAATACTTCAGTCACGTTATGGCATGAAACTGTAGTTGTGGTGGCCTTGCAGTCCTAGACTTTTTCTCCCCCCACCTGACGTCTGGCGGGTGCAGCGTAGCTGTCGACTGATGTCTCCATTGATCCCTGTCCTGCAGGAGTACCAGTGAGCAGCAGAGTGTCAGCAAAGATTCAGCAGCTGGTCAATACACTAAAACGGCCCAAACGACCTCCATTACGAGAGTTCTTTGTAGATGACTTTGAGGAATTGTTAGAAGGTAAAATGACTGTTTTTCAAAAGGTTTGGGGATCGCTTATTAAAACTCTGTAAAATGTTTGTCTCCTACTTTGACTTTCTAGAAAGCCAAGTAAGCTCTCCCTGTACTGGCATGTACCAAAAAATCATTGGTATGCAGTGGAAACTGCTGGTAGAAAGCTTGGACATAGTGCTGTGAAGTCAAAAGTGTCTCTTGTTTGCTCAGCTCCTGGTTCTGCTTGCAAAGAAATGACAGAAGAGAGTGTAGGGGAGCTTTGCTTTGAGAACGTTCAGCTGTGGGTTACAGCCATTGCTTTGGAACACCAATAATAGAAAATCTGTTAGTGAGGGAGCATGTTAAATGTTTTACAACATCCTTTGTGTAACAGTGAAGTATGAAAAATGAACTAAATGTAAGATAGAAACAAAGATAAAGTCAATAAATGTAACTTTTTAAAAAAAAGACCAGTGCTTTGAGAATTAAGATTTGACAGGATGTGGAAATTTAAATAGTCTTCACAGGAATTTATAAGAAAACATGTAACAGAACATGACTTAAATCAATCTGTTACTTGTCAAAGTACATTTTTGTCAATTGTTCTGCAGTTCATCTCATTACTGCATTTTTTCCAGGAAAAAGTATTATCCATCTCTCTTTAGGAGTAAAGAAAGCTTTACTGTTTTGAAGATAAATATATGCATGCTGCCTCAGCAGTTTCTTTCCCTTCTTGTAGAACAAGTGTGAGAACAAGGACTTTTCATTCCTGAGGTGCATCAGTTGCTTGATCTGTGTTAAAGTTAAAAGTGAATTATTCTGTTACATTTCTCTTTTGCTTCTCAATACCTTCTTACATATTACTGTTTCCAGAACATTTTGCGAAGGTAACTTATTCTCTTGATTACACAGGTGTACACAAGGTATAGAATTTACATGTTAACTGTATATCTTTTCATAATCCTAAGTCCAACAGCCGGATCCAAACCAGCCAAAGCCAGAAGGAGCTCAGATGTTGGCCATGCGTGGGGAGCAGCTGGGTGTGGTTACAAACTGGCCGCCCTCCCTGGAAGCAGCCTTGCAGCGATGGGGAACCATCTCTCCAAAGGCTCCTTGCCTAACCACTATGGATACCAATGGAAAACCACTGTATATTCTCACTTATGGTGAGCACTCCTCAAACTACTTGTGCTTTTATGTATTCTGACAGTGTGTGTAGCAAATGTGTAAATATAGACTGAAAAAGCCTTGTAATGATGCACCGTTTGTGAGTAGGGTAAGGCAAGTCTGAAGCTGTTGATGTCTGAGTATGGGGTGCTGAGATGTTATAGAATGATTTATTTCAGGCAGAGGAAAAGAGCCAAGTAGATATGCCCATGGAATAACAGATGATAAATTAAACCACCTTTTAAAAAGAAGTGCATCCTAGGTCAGATTTTCATGAAGATTAATGTCCAAATCCATTGCTTGGATATCACCCAGGCTTTGTTCTGCAAAAGCCTAACCTCATCTACAAAATTCATCAGCTTCCTGGATTTTTTTCCCTTGTTTTACTGACATTATAGTAAGTGTGATTTGAATTATTTCTCCTGATGGGTTAGTTGTACAACTAGCAAATGTTCCCCCTTGAAATAGATTTGCCAGGATATATTTTTGCGTGACCTTTGGTATGCGCATGTGGTTCAATGTGTACTGCCTGACAAGGTATTCCAACCAAGAAAGGCCAAATAAAAATAAGCATAAGGATATCTCTGACAAATAACTCCCATATTACCTACAATTTTGAGATGTTCAGGAGACATTTGGGAGATGTTCAAAGGAATTATTATGAATAACTGTCAGACTTTGAAAGCGAGTTGGAACATTTCCGTATGCTATCGATATGAATATAAAAAATTATTTTGCTTTTTTTTATTTCTGCCTTCTTAGGGACTTGGAGTTCTGTGCAGAGAATGTTGTTACATGCTGTGATACAGAGGTCTGTCTGTTTTGTTCAGTGCTGAACACATTCATTTCCATTCTGGAGTCAGACTCAGTGATGGTCTCTGGCCAAAAAGTTGTCTGCTGCAAGTTTGACACTGCAAATATAGTTAAAGGCTTTTAAAGCATAAGAGAACCTTTGCAACTGAGGGTCATGCATGAAACATTTCCCCTTCAGGTACTTCAGAGTTAAGTGACTTAATTTCAGGGGCAAACATACGATTCACCATTGATGAATGTTTTTCTTCCTTAAGGACATTTTCTTGAAACTAGGGAAGAATTTTAAACTTTGCAATTACATGTTTGCAGAAGTCATATCATCTACTGAATGCCCTAAATAAATTGGACAGGAAAGGAAATTAAGCTGTTACTGAGAATCAGACCATTTTTCTGAATTTGGGATTCTGTCCAGAGAGTCTGAGCACATGTCCTGCTTTGCCTGAGGCTGTAGGGTGAGCAAATCAACCCGAGGAACATATCTGCATGGCTCAGGAGCCACCTAGCCTGCTTCTCTTTTCTAAAATAACTCCTTCCTCTTCTACATTGTCTGAATCTTGAGAAAAGTATAACTAAAATTTGTGTTTTCACACCTTTCATTTGGCAGCAGTTTGGGATGTGGTTTTCCTGTTGCCTTTCAGTAATTTCCTGAGGTCAGAAAAAAAATCATTTCTTTGTTTTCCTTTTTTTTCTTTTTTTGTCTTCTTTTTATAGATTAAAGAAATTACAAACCAAAACATTTCATAGACTTGCTGAATTCTTCTCTACTCGGTGCATTTCATGCTCATTCATGGGAAATGTTCATTCACTATGCCATAGTATTTTCCTTAAATGAAAACTGCTTTGGAAATGTCATTAACGATACAGCCACCTGCCATTTCACTGGTGACTTTATGAATTATTTTGCTGTAGCTAGTCCCCCTTCTGTGCCTGCAACATTTTCTAGCAATTGCAGGCATGGCAGTTTTTACCTTGAAAATAATAGACATTAAGGCTTGAAATCATTAAAGACACTCCTACCCATGACTTTTTATCCTTGTGCATAGTTCCACTTGCCCTGGCAGTAATAAACTTTTGAAAGATGAGCTTAGCCACAATCCTACCACATGGTATTAATGTGACACTGAATTTCCTCATGTGCTTGCTATGAACAGGTGACTAAAATTTTAACTATCAAGCCTGATGATTTTCAGTAGCCTCTAGTTTGTACTCCACAGTTATTTTCAAGTTTTTTGACAATTTAAAGAAATATAATTACCAGGAATTTTTGTGTATTTCACAAATATCCGTGAATTTTAAGAATAATTCTAGTTTTCCAGAGTTTTGGTTTTTGAGATGTTGTCATCACTTGCACCTCCTCTTGAATATTTTACCTCTATTTATTGTTTTGCCTTCTGTCTCTTCTCGCCCCTCCTTGTCTTCATGGAAATCCTCTATCTTTATCTTAACTTTCCAGTTAAGAGGAGGCTTCTCTTTGGTGTCTTTTGATTTCATTCTCAGAATCTTCTCCAGTTTTTCACCCTTGCACGGGTGAATTGCAGGTTTGCCTGCTTTTTCCACACTTTTTCCCCTTTCCAAGATGCTTTCCAGGAGTGTCTCTGTAGCTATCAGCGAGATCAAGGCCCATCTTGAGCAGTTCTAATGCCCTTAACACCAAGCATATTTACCTCCTCTTTCATGGGTTGTTGCAGACAGTATTGCCTTCCCATCCTTCTCTTGAGCTCTGTCTAGAGCACCATACACAGCCCAGACATTTGTTTCTTTCTTCATTTTACAGCCATTCTGTGTCCAAACCTTGCAGGTTATTTTTGGAGGAAATCTTTTCAAATTGAGGCCTTTTGCTGCATCTGCATGGTGAAATATCATCTCATCTGTGACCTTGGTCTCAATTCTTACATCAAGCTCTCTTCTGGCCCTGAAAAACGTAGTGCTGGCCTCTTGCATCTCTCCAGAGTACTTTCCTATTTGCCATTGGTGGCCTTGCGTGCTGGAAAGGAGCTCTGAGAGTCCACAAAATTCTGCTTCTCCAAAGTCTTCCTCACAACTCCTTTGCTGTCCCTTCCAGAGACACCTTTGAGGGCTCAGACCAGAGGCCAAGCTGTGATCTGCTGTGGCAGACAGTGGTGGATCAGTGTTGCAGGGACCACCTTGTGTGATATACTGGAATGGATTTATCCCCTAAGGGTGCCGATGTGTCAGGGTGGTGAGTTCTAGATTGTGAAGGGCTTCTGGGCCAGAAGGGGAACCAGTTTAAAGAAGTTACTCTTCCAGCTATTGCTAAAAATCATTGCTGCCCTCCCATTTCTCTGCAGGAGTTCATCAAATTTGTAGTGCCTTGTATCTCCTGTGTCTTTTTCAGCACGTTTTTTGAGCTTCTTGTCTTCATGGCATGTCAGGACTGTTTTTTGCCACGTGTCTCAGATTACTTTAGGTAGAATAAATGTATCAGTGCACTTGCAGACTTGATGCTTTTTTTCAAGCAAGTGTTTGAAGCAGTTTGCCTCAGTTCTTGAAGTTCTTCTCAGTGCCCCAGTTGTAATCTTTATTTAATGTACTCAAAATTCCTAAATTCTTTCTAGTGAATGAAACGCTATGAATATTACTTATTTCTCAAATATTTTGTTCCTCTGGGAACTTGTTTAAGTGGAGAACATCTTAGTTAAGTTATTCTCAATCCCTTTATAAATCAAATCACTGAATATGCATAAATTGAAATGTCTGTGATATGGGAAGGAAATATGTCTTTATCAGGTTTTATGAGAGTCTGAACTCTGACTAGAAAAGTAGTGTGTACTTTGAGGAAAAGGAAGACAATTTCTGGCTCAGACAAACTTAATCAGAGTAGAGAGGCATCTGGTTTTGGTATTAATAATGAAGCACTTAGTGGTTTCTTGGAGGAGAAATGTGAATAAAGATCAACTAAATCCTATATGGTTCTTATGATTTTAGAGCTACTTTTCTTACTGAAAGTGATTCTTCTGAGGAGAACCAGAAAGGCTGGGGAAAAAAAAGATAGGGTTGAAAGTAATTTATCAATTAACAAGTTTTGAGCCTTTTTTTTGTAACCGTTGTTAAAAACAACAAAATGAGTTGCAGTTAAATTTGTCTGATTCAAAGAATCTCATTTCCTTTATCTGACACTATCTGTAATCAGATTTTTTAAAAACCATTTTCAGTAGCTCTGATATAGTGTTTCCCACATTAGAGGCCCACTAGAGACAACAAGGCTTATAAAAAAGAGCAGATGTGACTCTCTGGGCAGAGGTCTGTTTCTTCCATTTGGATTCTGTGGAGAAGGAAATGCTTAGCAAATGGCATTGGTTTGCAAATGAATTGCTGATTTTAAAAATAACTTGAAAGCAACTGTGAACATTTTGGGGCGAAAGTGATCCTGCCTCCGTAGAGGTGATGTTGTTCATACTGGAGATATCCTGGCATATCTTAAAGGTAACAACAGGCCAAAAATAGGCAACCCCAAGCCATTGCACTGGTGTACAATGTGCACCCTTTCCTGCCTTTCTTTGAGAATGTCCTGGATCAAGAATTTCACAATTATCAGCAGGAGAGAGACAGATTCACAATGCTTCTGACCAAGTAGCTGCATAAGCAAACAGTCCTTACCTCTGAAATAACTCAAGACTAACAGAAGTATAAATAGTCATGGTTTAAATCCCCAGACAGATATTAATCTTATGATTGTTCAATACTTTGAACTTTTCTTTCTTTAATAAAACGACTGAAAATTGCAGTATTATGTGATTCAGACTTCAATATCAAGCACTGTAATAGCAAGGTTGCCTCTGTTCTGAGTATGTCTGGAGTCCTTCATTCTCTGCAACAGAACATTTTTGTTCCTTTTCTTTGGATTTTTTATCCCAAAAAGCAACAACTTCATTTTGTGTTTAGGCTGGATCTAAAGAGTTCATGAAGAAAGGATTACCAGAGTAGTAAAGGTGTGACTATTATTTTGCAAAGCAAAAAAAAAGCCCCTTTAACTGCATAGCATTAGGAAGTTTGCCATTTACACTAGATTTAATAAATGCTCTTGTTTCTATTTAATACAAAGAATGTTGTACTGTGGTATTGAGAAAATGAATATTTGACAAAATTATTTGCAGTTAAACTTTGGCAGTCTCGCAGTTGCTGTGCACGGAGATTGGTAAGCAACCACTGGTTTGGCTTTGTTGAATTAGTGCTGTGTGGTTCTGAAAAGTGTCCTGAAGACTATCAGGAAATTTGTGTGGTTTGTTTTCTGAGTTTTCTCCCTGATACAGCTTTTCTGTTAAAACCTCCTTTACATTCAACACAAACATTTAGTTCCTTTACAGATTTGGAAAGGAAGACGAAGGGGATTTACCTCAGTGCCATGTGGAAAACACCAAATTTTTCTTAACAGATCCCTTTTTATGTGGTTTTTAACACCTTGTGGTTTCCTTTACCTTCATAATGTTTTGCTTAACAAAACTGGGACTGGGTATTATCTACCTTCACTTGCTTAATTTTATTGCCATCTGAATAGACTTAAAAAAAAGAAGATGACTGAATACAAAACATATAGTTGCTGATGTAGAGTTTATACTGCTCAACTAAATCAAAACCCCAGTGGCAGGAGAGAAAGGCCTTAGCTCCACATGGGTGCTAACAGTGTTTGTCACAGCTGCCAGAAGGCGAGATGCCGTTTTCCATCCTGTCCTGCCGAGCAGTTCTGCACATGTGATGTCTGCCGGATATGGCTCACATTCAGAGGCAGAGTGGTACTTGCTGTTACTCACTGGACAGTGGGAACTCTCTGCTCAGTCTGCAAGTGTGTGAAGAACCTGAAAGGCCTCCCTGCAGAAGCATGCTGCTAGGGCATGAGAGTCTGGCAGCAGCACTCTGGCAAAGTGACAGAAGTGGCTAAGTGAAAATCTCTACAAGGAGATTTATTTCAGTAAATAAGCAATTATAAGTTTGGAAATGATAGATGGACAGAAAAGCTCTGTTTCTTACCATCTCGTGGAGTTACACAAGATTTTGGAAAGCAGCATCACAATTAGCAGCTCAGTGGGAGGTAGGAACAAGGTAATAAATTGTAGTAGTAACAAGGTGTGCTTCAACTGCCTGTTGTTGGGGTTTTGTTTTCCAAAATTGACTAGGGGAACTCTACCAGTCTGCTTTGTATGGGAAATAGTTTTGTGACCTGAAAACAGGAGTAATTCACGTTCTTAAACATCTAGTGCCCTGTGTTACCCACGATATGTGTGTGTGACTGGCAGTTCCAGCACTGGGTCTGCAGAGCCTGGGGCCCTTCCAGAGGGAACCCTTGTGCCTTAAACACCATTGGACACTTCTGCAGATGGCATAACACTCCTTCATTTTTTAAATGCAAGAAAGTAGCTGTTAATGTTTGTCTAGTGAGATCAGGGCCTGACAGGCACAAATCCTGTGCTGGTGTGGTGGGTGGGAATGTTGCTTGGAAGGACCCTGCTGCAGTGGAGATGGGAACAAGAATTCAAGAGCAGGAGGGCTCACAGGCTCTGGTGTTTACAGCAGGGAAGCAGCAGTGCAGCTCCAGCCTCCAGCACCTGTGCTCTGCTGCAGAAAGGGCTGAGGGCAGCTCCCTGCGGCAGCGGCATGGCTGGGAAGGAGCAGCTCTGGCACTGAGCTGGGGCACGGGCTGCTCCACTCACTACCAAATGAAGCTTTTGCTCATGTTTCCTACATCTGCCCCCAGTCTTCAGGCCAACTCAGTAGATTAATGGCAGCGTGTTTATCCAAGGAGGGCTGGTGCTTCACTGAACTCGGCCTGAGGACACTGGGATGGATCCCCGGTGGCCGCAAACAGATTCCCCCTGGGGTCTGTGTAACGAAGCGATTTCTCCTGCACGAGGATGGGCCCTGAGCCCCATGTCAGAGCCAAAGCCTTGGATGGAGCACAGCTGGCTTCCTCCCCAGCCTCCCACTCCCGCAGCACAGATGTGGCACTGTGTGGGGGTCACAGCAAGGTCGCAGCATCAGGATTTGTGGGAGGCGTTTTAGCAATCGGCTTTTTTCCCAGCAGCGTCTAATCTCTCAAGTTTGCAAAGGAAGAATTGCTCTGAATTGCAGCCTAGGCAGAAGCAAGGAAGGAAACACTTCAAAGATTTCCTTCTTTATAACATCCTCTGTTTCTCAGGGCTGTTATCCTGCAAATGTTGAGTCCTTTGTGTTTCTCAGTGGTGTCAGGTCAGAGAGGGCAGACAGCCAAGGTGACAAAACAAACCCTTGGCTCAGTCCACGTCTGGTCAGATGTTTGTGCCCATCCAGAAGCAACTGATCTGGCCCTGACCACCCATACATTCCTAGCTCTAGCTTCTGGGTTACTGCTCCTTTTGTGGCCCTTTTTTAATTTACTTTTTTGGAACCCAGCTATATACCCTGCTCGAGAAATTACAGACTTCCTGTTGAACGATGAGTTCAAGATCTGCCTGGACTTTGCTCTGCTTGCTCACGAGGGTGCCTGGGGGTCCCTGCCTGCCCCTGGCAGCCCACACAGGAGCAGAGTTGGCAGCAGCTGAGGGCAGGCAGAGCCTGCAAGGGTTGGAGTGACATTACAGAGCTTGTAAGGTCTTTGTGTTCCAGCCCCTTCCCAGCTGAATGCAGGCAAGCTGCTTCACTCCAGTTTTCCACAGTTTCATACTCAGAGGCACATCTGCCTTGGATGCTTAGCACAGGTTGGTATCACACTAGTAAACAGAGAAGGAAAGGGCTGCGGTAACAGAAAATTTGAATTTTTTCTGGCCATTTAAAAAATATTGTGGCCATTTTTTATGCAGTTCGAAGTGTATTCAAATAGAAAGGTGAGGAATTAGGAAGGCAGCCTTATATTATCTGTATCTTAGAAGATGAAATAAAATTTTGGCAATAGAAGAGCATCATGACAAAATGTGCTTATACTTATTTAAAACTCTGCTAGAAAGTAATCCTTTAAATTTTCTTGCAAGAACTTAATTTCGGCATTTATTCAGGACTCTTAGGTGGAGAGGATTGTACTGCATACCTCGGTACCTCTGAAAGAACACATCTAAATACTGTAATATGATTAGCTCTTAGATTTTAATGAAAATATTTGATATAATATTTGATAGATGAAAGATTAGTGTGAATATGTCACAAATGTAAATTTAAGACTTCTAACAGATTTAATCTTTAGAGCTCAGTCATAACTTTTCACAGCAGCTCCTTCAATATTTATTTCGAGTTTAGAAGTGTTTGGTGTAAAGATGGTTCTCTTTTGCAATTCAGAACTTTTGCCAGGCTTTTGATTTCCATTCTCCAGTATTCTGTATCATTACTAATTGTTCTTTTAAGTTTGTTGACACTGAAGCTTTAATGTTGAAAAAAATTAGTTAAAAGAATATTTGCTTTCTTAAGGAATCCTTTTTTTTGTTTATCCTACTCACTTATCAAGTTCAAGTATTAACTGTAGCAGCAGGGAGGATTTCAAAGACTTTCTTTCCATCAAATGCAGGTAATAGTTCTGTGAGAGTTAATCCTGCAGACATACTCCTGTATCTGTGCTGAGTTTCCAGTGAAACAGAATTGTGTTCCTTTCTGAGCAGCAGGACAGTTCAACATGCAAATACTGGAGTAATTTTAATGAATTAAAAAATTTGCAAAGCATAGTTTGATGATACTGTATTACTGTTTCCAGAAGAAATAATTGTATTTAGTACTTTCTCCATAACAAGCAGCAGTGACCCTTCCAATTTTCCTTAAGTGGGATAAAAAGAAAATCTATCCTTCTCATCTTACTTTATATTTACATCGGATTTGCACTTAAAAATGATTCAGTAGTATTGCATTTTATAACCAAAATGTGGAGGTTCTTATTACAGCAACTGCTTGGCTCAGTTATAAATAGCAATAGTGCATGTTTGGGGGCCTGAACTGCTGAACTCCACAGGTAATCCGCTGTCAGAACCTATTTTTGTTTCAGTTATTGGTGGGCATGAATTAAAGATTTGTTACTGCCAGGCTGAATAGTTCTTAAAGACAGTACCTGGGGCCAGCCAAGCACAAGGGCTGTTAAACTTGGTGTTGTTCACGTGGCAGTAACAAGGTCTCTAAACAAAGGGCAGAAGAGCAAAGATGCTGGTCACTTGAAGGATTACTGAAAGGCCTTGTAATGTGGGCAAAAGAGGTCTTGGTGAGAGAATTTTTCTTTATTGAATATTGGTGTGGGGACTTGATAAGGATTAGCTAAGAGTGGTGCTGGAAAGGTAAAGCAAGGGAGAAGAGAGATGGTAAGGAGGGGCAAGGGAAATGAATCAGAGAAGGGAGGGAATGGGAGCAGATGAGAAGGAAAAGCCAAGTTAAATGGAAGAAGGAAGAATTAAAAGTGAAACAGCCATATGGATGTGCTAAGGTTCAGAGGGTCCCTGCTGCTTCAGTGTGCCCCTTTGACTGTGGGGTGTTTTCTGTTTGTTGGGGTTTTCTTTTCTTTGCCTCTGCTTCTTGAGACTCCTTTCCTTTTTCCTTGGTGAGAGAATTGCTATGGTGACACCTAATCATCACCCTTGAGGTCAGTCTGTGCTGAAATGTGCCATGTCCCAGTTGCTACAGCTAAGGTGTTAGGGTGATGTCTGGACTTGATGATCTACCAGCCCTTTCTAACAGTTAATTTCAGACTCAAGATCCAATTTTCTCCTAAGTAAGAAATTTCTGCCATAAAGAGAACTATCCTCACTTCTCTTTTTTTTTTTTTTTTTTTTTTTTTTTTTTTTTTTGAGTACTACTGTCTTGAAAAAAGAAGTGCAAAGTGATAAGTATTTAAATATTTCCACTAGTCCCAGTAGTGGTGTCATATTTAGTTGGAAAACTAATATAAATGTTCCTACTGTGTGTTTGCCGCTTCTCAGGTATTCTCTCTCTTTAATAATCTTGTAAAACCTAAGAATTTTTATATTAATTTTGAAAATTTTGTGTTAATAGGCAAACTTTGGACCAGAAGTATGAAGGTTGCTTACAATATACTACATAAATTAGGCACAAAACAAGAACCAATGGTACGACCTGGAGACAGGGTGAGTATCTCAATGATCATTTATAATTGTTCAAATCCAATGACAAAGAGAGAATGAGATTTTTGAGGTGCTCAGAGGAAATTAGTAAAGGGAAATAATGGTCTGTGGGACAGGGTGCTGAAATCTGCTGTTTCCTCCCTTCAGACAGATGTTTTGAACTGCATCATGAGTAACCTGAGCTGGTACCCCCAGAATAGTAACTTGAAGTTGTGGCAACATCAACAATAAACATTCCCATGGAAAGTGATTTTTGGACATTGAACAACAGTCTGTTTAGCAAAAGCTTGCTTGTGGAGCCTGGAGGTGTCATGTGAATAAAAAACTTACTTACTAATGACTTTGGAGTTGTTGAGATGGTAGAAACAAGAGAAGTGTTGTGGAGGACAAAGACAAGCAAAGTCAGCACATTTTGGCAGCCAGTTGAATAAATAAATGACGCTGACTGGTAGCAGAATATTTCCATTCCTGATTCTGACTCTGATGCAGCTACTGCTAGAGGCTGATTGTAAGTAGATAAAGCCCACAGAGAGCAAGAGTTGCAGAGGTAGCACTTGAAGATGTTAAATGAAGACAGGAACATTGTATAGTTTTGCTAACAATGTACTTATAAACCTACTCATTTGTTTGCCAAGGCTGGCTTAACCTGCTGCTCATTTTCTCTGCCAGAGTGTGTATAGAAAATTCCACAGGTCCCATTCCAGTTTGGATCTAAGCTATGGAATGGATATTCCAGAACAAATTTGTCAGAAATGCAAATTTTAGTCCTGCCCTAGTGCTTCAGGTTGTGAGTGTGGGATTAAGTTTCCCTCTTCAGTGTCTAATAGCAATTCTCAAACTGCTGGTTCACTTGATCCTCTTGTGCCACATGTGAGAAGCATGTCTGCTTGCATTACACTTCTTAGGGCTTCAAAAGTGAGAGCATGCATTAATGCTTCCCAGAAGGAAAAAAAGAGGAAAAATCCAAAAGTGACAGTCCCTCCTATGTTTCTTTTTAAAATAAATCATAAAGAAATTAACTAAAGGATCTCTAGATCCTTAATCTAAATTGCTTCCTACAATGGCATTCAGCCAGGACTAGGATCTGAAGACTCTCTTTTACTTGACTTACAAGTGTGTCTCTAAGCAACAACAGAAGCAGCAAGTTATTCAAATGCACACATCAAAACAGTCCACCCAGAAAGCTCCAAAAGAATAAAGTTCACATCCATGCAATGTGCATCTCTCCTTATTTACTGTGTGCTGCTGCCCATCTTCGTAGTCATTTTCTGCAGCAGTCACTGGAATCTCCTAACATTAAGAAAGGATTTGTGGATAGTTCAGGCTGAAAACTGGAAGTTTAGCTAGCACAGGACATGTAAGGAACAAATTGCAGCTCATCTAAAACAAGTCAGCCTAGATTAGAGTGAAACAAATGTTTGTAGCTCAGTGCTGAAAGCATATGGTTTGTGTTGTAAAAACGTCTTGCCTGGCATCCCTGTGTAACAGGAACATGATCATTTGAGGCAATTTCACATTGAAGATGAGGTGTTACAGCACTTCTCATGCTCTAGGCTGTGATTCTGGCTGTTACACCCCTGTTGTAATAATAAAAAACCTTTCTGACCTCTTTGAAGGTGACTTTATTCTACATAATGTGTGTTGTCTGACAACACTTAAAGCAGTTTTAAATACCAAATTAAATACAGGCACATATTTCTGGTCTTTTCCAAACAAGAATATATTTGTTTCCTTATTTTGATATGTATAAAATAGTTTATATTTTCCCTTTAAAAACACCTTCTGTCAATACAATCTCTGTTTTTCATGACTACCATTGCCTCATCTTTTAGGTTCTTTGAGCCAAAAAAATAAATGAACGTGACTGTATCTCCTTCCTTGTTTCTGGTATTATACATGGGAAAGTGCATTTGCCTTCTATAGTAACTTCAGAAATTTAACCTTTTATCACCCCAGACAGCTGCCTGGAAATTAATCTTGCTTTCTGAAATATCTACTAGCTAACCAGATTCTCATCTGCTAGTATGCACTGTATGATTTTGTTCCTTCAGTCTTATCCCTTTTTCCTTTTACTTGCATTATTTATTTATTTGGTACAAGTCTGCTTGTGATTAATGTTTTTTGGAGAGGAAGTTAATGCCTCATTCCCACTGGACTTTAGTGAGATTTTTTTCACCTCTGTCAGCTCCTTTTCAAAGATTCCCAGCCAAACCATCACTGCCTTTATGCAAGCAAAGACCAATGCAAAACCCAAGAACCCTCAAAGTATATTTTGGGATGTTCCAGATATTTCCTGGGCTCAGCAATCTGTACCATCCCCTGCATGCACCTGGCAAAATCCCTGTGTTTCCATTTGCATATAATAAGCCTTCCATAGCCATCTCCAGCACTTGGATTGTTTAATGTGCAAGTATGCAGAGAAAGTAGCAGTGTATTTGCTCTGACTCTAAAGAAATATAAGGTTTAAGTCTTCAGCTGAAAACTAGAGATATTTTGGACCCACTTGGACAAGGCTGCTTGATTTTGAAGAAATTAAAATTGATGTATGGAAGGTGACTGTCTTTGAAGCCATGTGAAAATTCTGGAAGCACTTAAAATCTCCAATAACTGAACCTTGAGGCATATATGGAAACATCATTATTTTAGTTCAACAAAACTCCAATGGGTGTCGAAGCAGCCCAAACTCAAGAGCTGCTAACTAGTTTCAGCAAATTGCAAGGTGCTGTGATAATACACCCTTGTCCTGTGTGTGAGCCCAGAGGAAAGAGGTTTGAAATAATTTGCCATGCCTTTTTATGCCACTGTAGTTGAATGTGCAGGAGTTTCCAGCTGTGTTACAGCTGTTTAGGACATGAGCTGAGAATGCCCATCTGAGTGAACTGAAACAAAACTGCAGAGAGGATCCAGCCACGAGGGTCATTCACCAGTGAGAGCAGTGCTGTTCCCTGCCCTTGCAAGGAGGGCTGTGGGCTCTCAGAAGTGGCTGGATCCTCAGCAAGGCTGTGAACTCTCCCTTCTCCTTTCCTTTTGCCTATGGAGGATCTCGGGCATTGTCCTGTGTCATGGAGGACCCTCAGGAGTTAAGCTGCACCGTTCAGCACCTACTGAGCATTCTGGTGATCTGTGATTGGTTTTGGCATTCTTTTATCTAAATAATTCTTCAGCCATAGCCCTGAAGCTATTAAGATGAAGAAATCCACACCCAGGTTGGCATGTGATGCAGCCAGTGTGCACACAGCACACAGAAACTTTACAGTGGGGCAGCAGGACAGTCCTAAAATGAAGCTGTTGTACGAGGCAAAGTGTAGTGGAACATAACAGTGTGTTACTAGTTGGCATAATTACATCCTGAGTCTGGATAATTTGATTTGGTTGCACGTACTCTTCCATTTCAGTAACTTCAAGCAAATTATTACATTAGAATCTAAAATCCTTCTAATTCCATTTACTTAGGTTATTTAACACTGGTAAAGCAATCAGTTAATTCAGAACCAGATGAAAGGTGTTGTCAATGTAAAAAACAATGCAGCATGAAAATATTTAACTACATCCTTAGTGAAAATATTCATAAAAGAATATTTATCAGAATAAATTCCTTCTGATTCCTCATTCATCTGTCATTAGGCATTTGAATTGCTGTGTTAGAAGTGCTCCGGTATCATCTCCACCCAAATGGAAGCATGGAAACTCCAATTATCATTATCTGACACCTAGGATAAAACATTTTTAACGTACATCTCTCTCTTTCAGGTAACACTCGTGTTTCCTAACAATGATCCTGCTGCTTTCATGGTGGCATTTTATGGCTGCCTGCTTGCGGAAGTTGTCCCCGTCCCTATTGAAGTGCCACTTACAAGAAAGGTGAGGAACTGAGTTTCTTCTCTATACTCCATTCTAGCACTTACATCAGAATAAATCACAACTGAACATAGCTTTTGAGTACATTTTTGTGGTTAGCTAGCTCTGAATTTGAGGATACCAAGATAGTGCTGTGTGGTAAATTATATATAGTTCCTTCTTTTTTGTGATTGAAAATCTGAAGCTGTGCTTGTAGTTTCAGCAAATGCAGGTCTGCATGGAAAATGAGAGGAAAATTTTTCAAGAGAACAGCTCTGCCAGTCGTAGATGGATTATCTTTGTTGCCTTTTAAAGCCTTCTGGTGTTGGCCTCTGACAAAGAATCATTGGCAACAACTGCTGATTTTCCACCTGTCCCTGCAACCCAAGCTATGTTATAATGCCACTGGTGCTGTGTGTGCTACTTCAAAGCTGTTATGGAAATGCCTTCTCCTGTGTCTATATGTGTATATGTATCCCAAAGCTTCTGTCACCACGGTCCCCTCTGCCAAGGGTGGCACTTGAACAAATTCATTTCAGGAGTCCTCGCCACAGAACATACATTCATAGAGAAATGACCACTGCTTATCAAAAGCATTTCACATCCAGTGTTGGTTCAAAGGTTCCACCACGGATCCCAGAGAAGTGTTAGGACACAGATAGAGCAGTCCAGCTGGAAGGAGTGTCTGTGGGCAGTCAGGGGAGGGGGATCAGTGGTGGGGGGGAACCACAGCTGGGTCACTTACATGGATTCTGCAGAATCTGCATTTTTTTTTTCTGAGGATGTATGTCTTGAAGGCTGTAAATACAGCAAAATGTATTTGTTAATTACAAGGGTTTTTTGGTCATATCCCCTTAATTTACCATGTCTGGCTGCTCCCACATAGCCCTTGTATACCCCTTGTATAATTGCTCTTTTATTAGCTAGAAGTAATAAGGCCTTATTTTAATTATTTGGTCTGGACTTGCCCACACAAAGAGTGTTCTTTAATCTTTACAAGCTTCCTTTTTAAAGTAAATTGTTTTGGAAAATCTTGACTGAAGCCATGAGATGCCAAGGAAAGGGCTGAGCAATTGTATTGCTTTGGTCACATTTTCAGGTGTCAAAGGCTTTTCTTTGAAATGTTCCAGTGCTAGAGTACTCTGGAGCAGAAGCTCAAATCTTTGTATCAAGGACAGGAACCCTGCCTTTCCAATTAAAGCCATGAAAACAAGATTGTAACCCCTCACAAAGCCTTTGCAGTTTGGACATCTCACACAGCCAATGAACAGCTCAAAATATCTGCAGGTTCCTTCCAAAATGAACCTGCTTGAGCCTTCCTCACCTCTGGGAAGCTGAATTGACCTTAACATTTCTCCATTACGATCACACATGTCCCAGCCAACATCAGTGGTGGGCTCCAGCCATGGTGAAACCATAAGGTGGCAGAGAGAGAAGGGATGGGAGCAGGAGGAAGGGGCAGTTGGTAAACTGGCAGAGGAGGAGAGAGAGATGGAGGGAGGGAGTGGATCAGACCACAAGGGACCATGATCCAGCTGAGCAGATCTGAGAGCCACTGAGCCCCAAGGGAAAGAGGAGACAGGATGTGCCCCAGCTTAAACTGTCTGGGACTGGAGGAAAGATGCAGGTGAGCTGGAAAGGCCATGCAAGGGGAGAGGATGGGATCTCAACCCCCAGACCTGCTCTGGGGAAGAGGGTTCTGCTGGTTTGCTTGTAAAATGTTGTATTTGAGAGCACTGAGAGGTGGACATGGCTGTTGAACGAGGATGGTGATTTTAGTAGAAACATTTGCATTGGGCTCTCATCATGCCTTCACATGCAAGGGCAGTACATTTAATCTGAGGCTGTTGCATAACACGGTGCATTATTTTGATAAAAACCAGAGATTTTATCTGCATCAACAAAATATGGCCAGCAGAATATGTACATTTTAAGATCTTACAGAGTGCTCAAATGGGTAAATCCACTTTCATTCCATGAAAAAAATAAAGAGGCTACATGGTTTTGAGGGTTAAAAAAATCTAATATGTCTTTCTCTGTTTTTTAAGGTTTAATGACATTTTAAAGCACATAGATATGTGTAAATTTGATTTATTTTGAAACATCTGATACCACATCCATCCACTAAACTATAAAATCCAGCTGTCCAAGTAAATACCCTGTGTCAAATGAATAACTTATCCTAATTTGGCTGCACCTCTTGGGTGTTTGTTTTTTTAAATATGTGTCTATATATGGATATATAAATATACACTTACACATGCATATATATATATTTATATTAAAGAATATCTACAGACTCAGACTGTTTATCTTTGGCCACAATGTTTAAATATCAAATTAATAACACAATAACAGAGATGTCAGTTAAAAAAGCAACATGATCCATACTCTATAAATAAAGCTATGCAATCTCACAGCATATACTATTGCAAATATCTTTGCATTTGTTTATATGGAAAGGCAACTGGAGTGGAAACAATGAGATGAAAATCGTGTTCTGGGTAGTCCCAGAAGGAATACCTCTGCCTGGTCAAATGGCAGGGGATTGCTTCTGGCAGCCGTGGGAAGATGTCATTCCTGTCATCACACAATGACCTAGACTTTTCTTTTATGCTTTCCCATTATTTGTTCTCTTTTCTCCATGCTTCAGTACATTCTGGCAGTGGACATCTTTTGGGTTGCATTCTGGAAGACAGAGATGAGAACTAAACAGACCAGCAATTATATTATGTTATACTATAGGCTTACAGAATAATAAGCTGATACAGGATGAGCTATTTCAGGTAGTTAAATTAGCAGCCATTTTTAATTTTAAAAGTTTGTATTAGCAGCTTTAATACTGCTACATTTTCATAAAGAAGAGTTTTTCACAGCTCAGTGCAGAATTTTGTTCCCGGCATTTTAAAACTGAGCAATAATTTTTGCAGCCTGGTAGACTTTTGCCTTACAGATTACTCTGCAGACATCTGCACTCACAGAGAAGTAAAGGCTTTTGCTTTACCAGCATATAGATTTTGTGTGTCTTTTCTTTTTTTTGTCGCATAACTGGTTTTTTTTTTAGATTTTGAGAAGATTTTTTCACAGTTCATTATTAGGTGAAGGTCCATCTTGCCTTGCTCTTTCCTTCTGTATCCCACCTTTATGTTGACAGAATACCTAGAACACCCCCAGAACTTCAGGGGATGTGTGACCTGGAATCTGGGATGGATTGTCTGGACATCCAGCAGCCATGCAGCATTCTCCAATTTTACTCCCAAAATGCATCCTGGTGTTTGGCAAAGAAAAATTGGAATTCATGCAGCATAGTTTTGCCTCTCTAGACATGGGACATTCTATCTAAAATTAAAAATTGAAATCCCAAACCAACTCATCATTCTAAAAGCAGCAATCAGGAGTTCTGCAGTCATTGTAACAACAGCACAAACAGAATTTTTATTTCTCCTCCTTTGACTGCATTTAATACCATTGCAATGCCTTTATCAACACTCCCCAAAATGGTTAGAGCTAATGGTCATCCCTTTGTTTACTGGCTCTGTTCTCTCAGAATGGTGTCCCTCTCTCAAAATTAGCTTTTGTTTCCCAAACATTAGCAAATGATGTGTCCTATACAGCATCTCTTCCTTCAGAACTGCCACTTAACATTAATCTTGTCTGAAGCTGGAGTATTTCAAAGTCTTTCTTTGCGTGTGTGATATGATGTGAATTGCAAACTGTGTCATAGGATGTGCCATCAAAGTAGATGAGATGGGAGTTTCAAAATGTTGAGTTCTAGTTGAAACAGTGATTTACTGTGTCCCTCATGAAAAAATTTTAAAATAAGGTTTTGATTTATTTTTCTTCATGTTTTTTAGGTCAATGGTTTTTTCCATTTGATTGGCGCTGTGAAAAATATTATTATTCTCCTTTGATACAGTCAGAGGAGTTAATCAGTTTTAATCGAAAAATAACATTTTTGTCTTCTAAGCATGTTTACAGTTATGCTCAGTCACATGCTGTGAACATAGGAAGAAATCTATTCCTCACAGATCTTCACGGCCTCCTTATCATAGGCAGAATTTGTAGCAGGGTGTGTGTGACATGAAAGCATGTAAAAATTAATTTCTCACTCCAAATGCTATTTCCTAGCCTATTAGATTTAATGCTATGTGTGCTTCCAGCAGGCATTTCTGTACTCTTCCCCATGCTGGCTCTCACAATATGATTGGAAGAATTGTGTATTGTCAGAGGAAATGTGGAGATACCCACTCCAGGACACTTGAGGGTTTTTTTAAAGGATACTTCATGCAGGGTAAAAACTGTTTTCAGGAGCTCTCTTTATAAAATCCTGAAATGTTATTAAAGCTTTAACAGTAGCCAGGGAGGTATCTCTCTTCCAAGACAGTGAAATTGTGTCCCAGTCATATGTTTCTTTAAAAGAAGAATTCTAGTCTGAAGGAAATACACCTTGACATCTTTCCTAGTGTTTCAGGGCTCGAGATAAAATGAGCTTTGCTTTCTCTCAGCTTTACTCATCATAGGGTTGTAGTGTGCCAGAAACACCTGAGCTCTGCATTCTTTTGGAAATCTTTTGGCAATGCATCTCTTTTTCCCCTAGATTTAAAATATGTGTAAAAAGTTTTATCTATTCTTTTCAGTGGCATAGTCTCCAGTCCCTCCAAAGAATGTAAGTTTCCTGAGCCCCAACTGAGCCCCTGGTGCAAACTACTGGGCCCTGCAAGCCCTGTGCCTGTCCATCCCTCCTCATAAAATTCAGCAGTGTAGCACTAAGAAGTCCTTGCTCAGTTTGCCACAGTGAATCTTAGATCCTTTAAAGTCTATGTTTCCTTATTACATTTTCAAGTTTAGGAAATGGTAATTTCCTGGAGAGAATATCATATTTCATGCAGTGACCACTGCCAAAAATAACCGTTGTCTTGCTTTTATTAAGATTTTTGGACGTTAGGGTGCTCATAGTTGCAGATTTCACAGGCAAATTGGAGGCAGATACCAAAGCTTTTGTCTGAGAAGACAGTTGATTTCTTCATCTCAAAGGTGATGATGAAGATTGTGTCTGCACTGTGTTTAATTTTTACTAAGGTCTTTGTGTTTTTTTTAAAAAGAAGGTTTCCTCAATGCCTTCTCAGTTTTGGCTCAGAACTGGTGATGCTTGGCCTTTACAGCTGATCACTGCCCTATTTGTTCTTTACCAGCAAATTTTTGTTAGGGTAAGGGCACTGGAGCTCAAATAAGCATTGTAACAGAAAACAAGATTAGTTCAGTCTCTGATGCTCCGCCACATAATTCTCATTTTGGAAGCAGTCTGGGATTTGCAAGTGAACAGAAGTAACCTTTATCAGGCCAACCTTTGCACAGGCTGTCTCTTCCTTCCTTCCTTATTAGATAAGGACATGCACTCTCACTCACAGACACAGAATCATAATTGTTTTCCTTCACACAGATACTCTCACAAAGCATTATAAAAATGACATTAACAGCACACTGAAATGCAACCACACGTGGGATTTTTTTTATCCTGACAATGAATTATCACTCTGCAGCAGGAAGAAGACAATTTGCCTCCAGGTGCTGGTGAAAACCTTTAGGGAACCTTTAATAAAAGTCTTTAAAGAACTTTGAATGGCTGCCTACAGCAGAGAGGATTTCCGGCTTGCTTCGTCTGAAAGATTGATCTCTCTAGGTGTGTGCAGACATAGTCTAAAGCTATGCATGCTTCATTTTTCATACCCCAGCAAGAAATGTACAATGATAGTTTCAAAGTCAGCAATTGGTCTCAAACTTCATGCTACAATACCTCAGCTCTGTTTTTTGCCTTCCACCTGCATTACGTGTCATTTCAAACTCTGAATTTTGGAGGATTTGACAATGAGCATCTCTGGCAAGTCTCTCCCTGTCTGCAGTTGCGACTGCATTGGGTTGTTTCACCTGGTCTTCACTAGCTCCCTGAGGTTTTTCTACCCCCACAATATTCAGCAAAATAAAGTGTTTATGGCAAGTGGGGGGTTGCCAAGTAGCAGATAACAAAAAAAGCAAATAACACTTCTGACAAACCAGCGTGTCCTGAAAATCTACTCCCTTCACAGGTAGGAAGGGAATTGATTTTACTTAGAGGGGAAGAGGATTTTGGCAGAAGATTATTTGATTGTGTCTCTTTGCTACTTACAAAGCAGTTTTCACCATTGCAACCATTCATTTCACATTACTCAAAAGGCAGGCCAATAGTTTGTCTGTCAAATCTGTAATAATCATTGCCCTTAAAGTCAGTAGCCTATTTTGTGGCCCACATGTAAGCTTTGACAGCCTCAGGCAAAGGACTGTATTTCTAGCTCGAACTTCATTTTTCAAACACAAGTTTTGCCCAAGGTGCTCCCTGTTCTGGGCCTGTCATGCTGAGGTATGAGGAGCAGCAAAGACTGTTGTGTTTCCATGGTTGAGTGTGTAAGTAACATTGTGGTGTGTTTGTGGGGTGTATAAAGATTTCAGATCTCCTGGCTGCCAGTCCAGTATCCCAACACCACTTGAGTTGTTGGAAACAAGTTCTCCTGTGGGGCTCCAGTTATCACAGAAGCACCTACATGGGGTGAGGGATGTCGACCCCTTCTTCATGTGTCTGTTCTCTGCAGTAGTTTTAGATTCTGGATTAGGATGGAGCCACCAGAAGCCAGCAGAAGGTGAGGATAACTAGTTAGGAGGTGTGAGACTCAGAGACTGAGACTGAAGGTGGACTTGATGGACACCAAGTAGGAGACTTCCAGAAAGCTTCACTGGGTTCTTACTGCAAAATCCTCAAGTGGAGCTCCTATGGCCCTTGAGAGCAGTGTCTTTCACAGTACCTCTGCCTCAGCATCTTGATTTGCCTTTGTCTTGCAAGGCAGGATTTAGTGTGGCCACCCAAGCATGGTGTGGGATTTGAAAGTCTGTGAAGCACACTGCCCATGCCTGGTGAAATTCTGCCCATCTCCTGTGGCAGGGGTACATCATATGATTTTCAGTCATGTTTTCCTTAGAACTGAAAGAATATCTGTACAAAAAAAGAGTGGAGTGAAGATTTTAATGCTGTTTGAGGTGTGTTGTCTTGATGTAAAGCTGTCTGCTATTACAAACTGTTACATGTGCATAGATTGTATAAGAAATCTTTGTATGTATGTGAACTGCTACAGATGAAGTTTTAATATTTATGTGGACATCCTCTAAGACAGACAATGTGGCACTGAGGGAACGCATAGTCATTCTTTCTTGTGTTATCTAAAAAACTCTGCACTGTCAATACAAGTTTCTTTTTCCTTTTGTTTTGTTTTACTGCAAGAAGAGTTTGACAGGTGATTTCTTAGCTGATGTGTCACCCAGGGCCGTGGTATGCTGATGCTTAAGGGTCCATACTTTCTACTGGTTTCCTTATGTTAGATTTCTTAATTGAATTTGTTAGGTTAATTTACAAAGTTCTGCATTAAATGGAATTTCATTGCTTGAGAATTGGCATTTTTTTGATATAGTGGTGAAACAGTTTGTAGCAGTCTTTTACAGGATATACAGTTACAACAACATTGTAATTTAAAATTGAGATCAATGCCATTTCTGCAGTCAATTATAAAATTTATATGCCTTTTAAAATTGGTAGTTAGAAATTCATACATATATTAGTAAACATTTGTTAGATTAAATTTATTGGAAAATTTTGAGCAATGGTAGTATGAATCTGATATTTTAAGGAACTCATGACCCCCCTTTATAGATGATAGAGTGGCAGGTCTCAGAAGCTTTCTTGACCAAGGAGTGGTGTTCTCTGTGGGGCACTCCAGCCTTCCTCTTCCTGCCATTCCTTCTGAGGGACCCTCAGGAGAGCCACCCCTCCTGTGCTGCTCAGGCACCCACTTTTCCTTCCTCTGAGCAGACTCCAAGAGTGAAGACAGGTCTCATCCTCATGTGGGACCAGGATTGAATCTGGCTAAGTGCTTGTCCTGTAGATTTGACCACAGAGATGTGGACCAGCTGACATGAGACTCAGTGAGGACAGTAATTAATGCTTGACAAAGCCCATTAAGTCCTGGAAGCCCCCTTGGTGCAGGTGTGGTGGGGCCAACAACAAGCTCCCCAAGGTGTTGTTTGTGACACACCAGTATTATTCTCTGTTGTTCAGAGAATACTCTCATTGTCTGGTTTTCTATGGGCAAGATGATACACAAGCTGAAGTTTAAAAAGCCTTGCTGAAAAAATACCTTTTCATTTTTTCCTGGTTTTATAAGCATTCTGGCTGTAGTAAACAAAAGCAAATACAATAATTCTGGATAGAAGGAGTTATATAGCATAGACTTTGACAGATCAGTTAATTGTCTCACATTGCTTGCTCAGCCATCAAAGTTCTGATAATTGCTGCTATATACGTATTTTGAAGTGGTATGGAAAAGTAAGCTTTTGCTTTTCCTCTGTTCTCATTGCTTCTCCATTTTAGATGGTTTTATTTGACTGCATAAAAATTGCATGAAGAATTAGTCAGTTAGACTCTGGGGCTTTCTTTCCATCATACAATTTTGCTTTGAATAAGTCAATAGATTAAGGCAACTGTTCCGTATTTCTGGTTGTTTCCATGGTTGAGTGTACTCTATGGTTGATTTGAAAGATATTTTAATTTGATCTTTTGAGTCTCTTTAGGTGGCTTTCAGTAGAATAATTCTATGAAGAAAAGGTTAATATTTCTATGTGCATTTACATATAGGGCTTTGCTCTGTTGAAGAGCCTGGTGGATAAATGTAAAGTTCATAAAAGAGTAATGACAAGACACTATACATAAAGCAGACATAATGCTGTAGAAGCACAGCATCTCCTAAAGAGCAGCTATGGCCTAGAATGGGAAATCATTACATGACTTCTTAATCTCACTGCTTCTATCCCCTTGGTGAAAGTAAAATGTAATGAGCTTACTCTAATGGGCACTTGACTGTATGTACTGTATGACTGCTCCTGAAACGTGCCTGTAACTGTGCAATGAAATGGTTATTGACAAATCAGGTTAGATCAGCACAAACAGGGAAACTCTCACCACTGTACACCCATCGTAACATCTTAACGGGTGAAAGCTTTCTCCAGGTGAGGGCATCTGTAATCCATATTCTTTCCTAGAATTGTCACAAAATCACAGATTGGTTGAGGTTGGCAGAGATGTGTGAAGGTGACCTGGTCCAGCTTCCCTGCTCAAACAGGGTGCTCAGGACTATATCCATGGTAGCTTTTGATAATCTCAAAGTATGGGAACTCTACCACCTCTATGGGTGCTTTGTGCCAGTCACCCTCCCTGTAAAAGGGTGTTTCCTGATGGTCAGAGGGAATCTTCTCTGGTTTGGTTTGTGTCCATTGCCTCTGGTCCCATCACTGGGCAAAGCAAGGGAAGAACCTGGCTCCATCTTCTTCACACCCTCCCTTGAGGTTTTTGTACATGTTGATTAGACCCCTCTCTAAGCATCTGAGTCTTCTCGAGGCTGAGCAGTCCCAGCTCTCACTCTTTCCTCATAGGAGTGATGCTCCAGTCCCTTAATTATCATAGTGGCCCTTTGCTGACTGTCTCCAGTACCTCCCTGTCCTCTACTTGGAATCCCAGAACTGGTCCCAGCACTGGAGATGTGCCTCCCTGGTGCTGAGGGGGAAGGATCACCTCCCTCTGCCTTCTGGCAATGCTTTGCCTTGCACAGCTCAAGATGCCATTTGCCTTCCTCATGCCAGGGCACATTGCTGCTTCTCATTTAGCTTGCTGTCCACCAGGACCCCCAGGTTCTTTACCAAAAAGCTGCACTCCAGACCGTTCTGGCACAGGGGTTTGTTCCTCTACAGGTGCAGGACTTTGAATTTGCCTTTGGTGAACTTTATGAGGGGCCTGTCTGGCCATTTCTCCAGGGATCCCTCTGGATGGAACAATCCTCTGTCAGACCAGGCATTCCTCCCAGCAACTTGTCATTTCTGAAGAGATGCAAGAGCAGATGCATCTGATAGCTTCCACTGTCTTTGTGATTTATGCTGCTACAGACAAGAGGATATCTAGCTTGTGGAATTCCTTTGTCAATGTACAGATGAATTTTGATAGTCACCTAAAAGAAAATCAATTTAAAGGAAAGAGACTGTTTTCCTCTCAAGATAATGTGCCCAAGGACAAAAATGCTTTCAACCTGTAATCTCTTCTAATCAATTCTGTGTGTTTTGTCATCTCTTAGGATGCAGGAAGTCAACAAATAGGCTTTTTGCTTGGGAGCTGTGGAGTTACTGTGGCCTTGACCAGCGACGCATGCCATAAAGGACTGCCTAAAAGCCCCACAGGGGAGATACCACAGTTTAAAGGTAATCTAACCCTAGTTTATTGTGGCTCTCACTGGTCATTCACTACAACAAGCTACACTTGTTTAGTGGCCATGGGTGAAGGTCCCACAGGAGCAGCTGGGTTGCTGAGACACTGCTGTCCTGGAGTGTCACTGCTGGCAGTGATGGCTGCACCAGCCTCATGGATGGAGAGCAGCACCAGTGCTCCCAATCCAGTCCTCTGCTGGCTCAGCCAGGCTGCTGAGACCATCTGTGGCCACAAAAATTGAACCAACTGACTTAGGACTGTAGTAGATGAGAAGCATTCATAGGATTCACTCCTTTAATGACATGTAGGGACAGTAACTTCTGACAGGGGAGTGTTAATGGAACTGCTCGGGTCAATAACAGCTTAAACTGCCCAGCCATTCCCTCAGGGACTGCCTGAAAAGACCTAAGTAGCTGTGTTAAGAAAGCAGTTCTGCAAAATCTTCTTTCCCATACTACACTGAGGAAGGAAGGAATGTTTAGGTAATGGCGACCCAGATCTTCAAGAAAAAAATTCTGGCAGGGAAGGCTTTTGTCTTGTCTTACCCACTAGAAACTCAACAAAATCTGTATTTTGTTTGTACCTCAGGCTGGCCAAAGCTGCTGTGGTTTGTCACAGAGTCTAAACACCTCTCCAAGCCACCTCGTGACTGGTTCCCACACATCAAGGATGCCAACAATGACACAGCTTACATTGAGGTGAGTTAATGAAGATGCATCTTCTCCTGGAATCATTACATATGGCACTTCTGGATTAGGTAAACATCATTATTCATTCAGTCGTCACGAAAGCAAAGAACATCCTGGTTTAGCTTGTTAATAAGTAATGTTTTCTAATAAATTAGACCAATACTGATTTCAGAAAAGTCAGTGGAATGTTAAATTGTATTTTAGGTGTTTCTATCATTAACATTTTTATGTGGCTGCTGCAGTGTTATGTTACATTTGCATTGAGCAATCTTGGTTCTGTTCGGTGTGGGCTTGCCCTCTAGCCTTGGGATGGATAGATCCAAGGTTCACAGTGAAGCTTCAGTTCTCCTATCACAACCTTCAGGGCCTTTGTGAGAGGAAAAACTTCTTGTTCAAATGCTTGCCTGTCACTTACTGCTTTATGAGTCACACTCCCTACAACAGAACAGCAGCACGAAGGGAAAGTTAGCAATGCTGTTGAATTTAATTTTCCTTTTTTTTCCCCCCATCATTTTCTCCCCCTTTTGCATAGACTCAAATGCTTTGAATTCAGTGGTGCTAATATTGAATTTAAATGATTATTCCAAGGGACTAAGTGCAAGTGAATGGACCAAAGGTGTTTCCTGTGTTTGTGCAGTCAGGACACTGGGCTAGAGAAGCAGAGAAATCTTTACTCACAATCTTGCTGATTATCTTCATCATGAAGAAAGATGTTTAATTTATTATCTGCCACTGATAGTTCTCAGACAAATAAAGTTACAAAAAATATTTCAATAATCACCAATGGCCTCCCACTTCTTTTCTGCTGCTTTTTCATGAGTCTCATATTCTTCTGATCAAAGAGCTTGTGTCTTTGAGACTGTATACATATAGACTATTATCACAGCACCCAGCAAGGATTCTGCAGTCAGCTCTTATCACATGTCTTATAAGATGCAGAAGGGAGAAGCTGGGGCTTAGTGGTTGGCCTATAAAATCTAACATGTAAACACTGAACAGACTGAACTAGGTTATTATTCTCTGCTAAATCTAGCCAGTCCGTTAGTCACTGACTTGATCAGAATTGTTAGAATTATGTTTCCATAATGCCTGTTTTCAAACAATACATGGATTTCAGATACTAAACCTGGGAATCTTCAGTCAAAAGAGAAAGCCTATCTGAAAAAAAAATGCCTTTTAACAAAGAAATGCCTCCAAAACTCCCCAGTACTCCTGCCTTCTTAAAATAGAGTCATTAGATGTGTCCATCATTCACCTGCAGAGGAAACACTTTAAACATAGCTATTAAATAATGGAAATAGGGCAATTATTTCACATTGACTTTCCCTGCTTATTTCTTTTTAGTACAAAACATGTAAAGATGGAAGTGTGCTTGGGGTAACTGTGACAAGGATTGCACTGCTGACACACTGCCAAGCTCTGACCCAGGCATGTGGATACACAGAAGGTACGGAGTCCACTCCCCTTAAAATCAAGGGGGGGTTTGTAATTTATTTCTCATCAGTCTGCTATATTATGTTTTACACAGTTTGGTGCCAAAGGCTTCTAGATTTAAAGGCTTGATTTTATTTTTTTTTTTTTATTTTTTTTAGNGCTTGGGGTAACTGTGACAAGGATTGCACTGCTGACACACTGCCAAGCTCTGACCCAGGCATGTGGATACACAGAAGGTACGGAGTCCACTCCCCTTAAAATCAAGGGGGGGGTTGTAATTTATTTCTCATCAGTCTGCTATATTATGTTTTACACAGTTTGGTGCCAAAGGCTTCTAGATTTAAAGGCTTGATTTTATTTTTTTTTTTTCATTTGTTTCAGGAACATGAAAAATGTTCAGTTTTTCATGTTCCTGAAACAAATGTTCATGTTTCAAATCATGTTTAAAATATCTATAGCAGAGGTACAAATAATGTCTTAACCAATATAAATCCTGCAGTGGAGATTTACTTTGAAAGTTAACCTTTGAGGTCATCAGTCATGTTATACTGAAGCTTCCTTCCTTTGAGTGGGTTTGCCTTGGGTCAATGCCATGTTCTAAAAAATAAATTCTGCTTTGTTTTTGTTGGACAGCTGAAACAATTGTGAATGTACTAGATTTCAAGAAGGATGTTGGTTTATGGCATGGAATTCTTACAGTAAGTATGTTTTTTTATTCTCTCTGAGTATTTGAAAATAAACTAACCTAATATGCTTAGTCCTGTCACAAACTAGGATGTCCTACAGTTTCTTCTATTACAATTTTTTCTGCTTTGAAAGCAAAATAAATGTCATTTAAACCCATGATCTTCTCCTAGTGCACTTACCCATAATGAGCATGATAAAGATGTCAGTGTATTTTTATGTATCATGTCAAGTACTGTGATCCCATTCTTACCACGTTATCTCACCAATATGTGATTTTGAGATCAAACTTCATAGCAGAAACAAATCAGATTAGTACTTGCCTCTGCACAGATATGATCCAATGGCACAGTTCTATTGCCCCTGACTAGCATCCCTGTCAAAACTCCCACCAACAGATTTTTTGCTAACATTAAGTATTCCCAATACTTTAAATTGCAATAATTTTCTACTTGATGTTGGAATGTCTCCCTCAATTGACATGGGAGACAACTGACATATTTTTAAGGATTGCTTCTTAAGGTGCTGTTGCAATCAGTGCCTGACAAAATGTTTACTATTCACTGGTCATTTTAAGAACAGATGTCAATTCCTGAAGGGTCACTGTCTGGAGTCCCATGACTTTGGGGGTGCCCAGGATTCCCAGTCATCTGTTTTCCCCATATTGGGTTATACTGTTCTTAATATCTAAGTGCAGTAATAACATTTCTGTAGCAGAAACGATTAGGCTTAACACTCATTAGCATCTCACGTTAAAAAACCATCTTTATCACTGGTTGAAATAGAGATGTCCCGTGCCTTCCTTTGCTATTAATCTTGTTCTGAACTTCATTTTTTTCAGTACTTGCCTGTTTTCCTGTACCTATGCTTGTGCCAGACTGAAAGGAGAATTATCTTTTGCAGTTCTCCAGGTGTTTAGATGACTAATCCACTGGGACACTTAACCTTTCTTAAACTTAGGTTTTCCAAAACAAATACTGTATTTAACCTGAGCTGCTATGAGGGGAGGCGTGTTGCCCTCGGGAGATATTTCTAAATGGTAACAGAAGTAAAGCAGCAGCTCATTTACAGGCTGTTTGTTTAACACTGAGAAATCACTGAGGCAATTGATGGGCTCAGACTGAGAGATCAGCTTTGGATTGTCATTGATTTCACTCAGCTGCTTTTTCTAAACTTCCTGGAACTTTTCATGACCTTGTTGAAAATACTGGGTTTAGCTCACCTGGAGAGGGACTAAAACCCCCTTAATTTATTTTCTCTTAAAATAAATTGATTTCTGCTTAGTCTAGGATTTCAATTTCTTTGTCTCCTGTCTTTTAAATAATTTGTGCTCCACTGTCATTGGTAGCTTTTAGTCTTCCCTGAGATGGATTTCCATAGACAGATATCTTGCTGCTTTTGTCCTTTTTATTACAGTGTTCATATATATGACAGTTTACCAGACTTAGGGATAATGTTAACCTACATAGCAAACATGCAGACATTCTTAACACAAGGTTTTTTTCATTTTTTTTTCTATTTAGAGTGGACCTCTTCAAATATGAATAGAAAGAAAATGTTTCTTGTCAGTACTGCATAAAATTTATGATCTAATTAGTCTAAATCCTTAATCAAAGCATTGGAAAATGGGTCCTTGTTTCACCTTAATGTAGGTAGCTAGATAGGAAAAAGAGGAATGCCAGCACTGACAATAAAATAAGTACAGAGTGATTTGCACAGATGCCCCTGCCTATAACACAATATGAGTAGTTGCCAAATATTTGTATAAAACCCTTTTATCTTTTTGATTTCAGAGCGTCATGAACATGATGCATGTCATAAGTATTCCATACTCCTTAATGAAAGTGAATCCACTGTCATGGATACAAAAAGTCTGTCAATACAAAGGTAAGGAAACAAGGATATACAAAAGTTTGCTTGATAGTCAAACTCAAAAGTGCAAACTGATAACACAGCGGTCTAACATTCATATGGTGTGTTAGTAATTTTCTCCTTGTTGTTGCAGCAAAAGTTGCCTGTGTGAAGTCCAGAGACATGCACTGGGCGTTGGTGGCACATCGAGACCAGAGGGACATCAACCTCTCCTCGCTGCGGATGCTGATAGTGGCTGATGGTGCAAACCCATGTAAGCTCTGCTGCTCCCCTGCAGGAGAGAACAGGAAGGGCTTTCTCTTTTGCATTTAGAGTTTTGATCTTTGGCCATCTTAGCTAAAATATTTGCAAAATATGCAAGTTGTTTACTACAAACTGTGTGACATTTATGGAAGCAGTAATCAACTTAGAATTTTTTTCAATGTATATTTTTCTTTAGCTCGTCCTAAAAAAACTAGTTATTCCATCTAACGTAAGCTGCAGTAAATCTGATTTTGTTTAACATCGCAGTCATGTAAAGACTGAATCTATAAAAGTTGAAGCAATGAAGACCTTAAGCTATAGAAAAGATCAGAACATTTCCTCTGAATGATAGTTCTCAATGCACAAGTAACTGAGAATTTTAGGGGAGTACTTATGCTACTCTAGAGAAACACACCTGAATCACTTCAAGACAATTCACAGCCTGAGTGTTTCTCTGTATTATTTTAGATTCCATTATACAGGTGTTCTGCTTGTTTGTAGTAGTTAGTTTGGAATTTCTGAATTAAATCCCTAATTTCTCTCATCCTAAAAAACAACACTGCAATGAAATTGATACTGTAAATCTAGCAGTAATGGCTTTTCTGTGTAAGCATAATGAAAAGATTTCATGCTCAAAAATTAGTCTTTATCCCCTGTATGCTTACACACAACTGCATATACACACATACATATATATATATATATATAGTTGTAGCAGCTATGGTATACTTCCCAGTGGACATGGATCCTTTTAAAATGATTTTTCCTGAAAAGCCTATATACTAAACAGGAAATTTGCAGTTTGAATAGCATCACTTCAGAAATCAAATTATTTTTCTCCTCTGATTGTTTTTATTTTTTTTCTTTACCCCAGGGTCCATTTCTTCCTGTGATGCATTTCTCAATGTCTTCCAAAGTAAAGGTCTAAGGCAGGAGGTCATTTGTCCCTGTGCTAGTTCACCAGAAGCTCTCACTGTGGCTATTCGAAGGTACGTGTTAACACCAGAGAAAGTAGACCCACAGAATGTGTGTATGTGGTAATTTGAAAAAAAAAAAGAAGAAAAAACAAATATGAATCTGCATATTTAACTTCTATGTGGTATGTATATAGTTTTCAATTTGTTTATGTCCAAGGAAGACATGTAAGAAGAATTTTTAGAGTAATGATTTGACTTCAGAATGCTTTATGGCTCCCATTGCTGTAATTTTATCTAATTTTAAGTTAAGTAAGTTGGAATGTAAAAGCAAATTCTGTAAATAAAAATGCAAAAAATGCCACTGTAGGCATAAAATTAATTAAAATGAGAGAATTAAGTGGAATTGCATTTGAGGAAAATCATATTCTTAAGTACTCTGTTTAGAGAGAATTATGGTGTTCTACAGGTTGTTTTTGGCTGACAGGCACTTTTTAACCATTCACAGACTCTCAGTAATCATCTGGAAATGCTCTTTGAGTCTGAGGGATTTGTGACTAGAAATAAAATAGATAAATTCCACTAAAACTGCTAAATGCTACTAAAACTGTTAAGCGTAATGTATATACAGTCCCAGGGTTGTTCAGGTTGGAAAAGACCTTCAAGATCATCAAATCCAGCCCTTAACCCAGCACTGCCAAGCCTTCACTAAACTGTGTCCCTGAGTGCCACTTCCACACATCCTCTAAATACCAAAGGATGGTGTCTCAGCCTCTTTCCTGGGCAGTCTGTTCCAATGCTTCATGAGAAATTTTTCCTAATACCCAACTTAAACCTCCCCTGGCCACTTGAGGCCATTTCCTCTTGTCCTGTGACTTGTTACTTGGGAGAAAAGACCCACCTGGCTACAGCCACCTTTCAAGGAGTTGTACGGGGTGGTAAGGTCCTCCCTGAGCCTCCTTTTCTTCAGGCTGAGCCCCCCAGCACCCTCAGGCTCTCAAAAGGCTTTGCTCTAGCAGCAGTATCCTGTCAGGAGTGTTGTAGCACACAGTAAATGGTGTAAGTATTGTCTGTCTTGGCAGAGTTTTACAAAAATGGTGCATTAAACAGTGAGCACTTTGTTCTAAAGCTCGTGTTTCTGCAGCCAGTTATAATTGTTTCACATGTTAGAACATGCAGTATAAACGTGTAAAGCACCAAAATAGCATTAAGTAAAATACTTTCTGCCACAAATTCCAAAATACAACGTCCAAGTGAAATTTAACTAGATTTTCAATTAGCTTTCCAACAGAACATTTTCAGGAAGAGGGACATGAGGCCAAGAGTTTGGTTGATTTTCAGCCACCTCATTATTAGTTTAGAACATCTGAAATCAATCCATCAGGGGCTTACCCTGTCCAGGTTAGTTGTCTTTCTGTGAACTATAGGATTTCAGAGAGCTCCACCAGCCTGTTCTCAGCTTTGTACAAGAAGTACCAAGCATTTTCCCCTAGATGGGTTTCCCTTCCATTGGCTGTGCTGGCCTTTGCTCCCTTGGAATGAACTCTTGCCTGTCAGTTCAAAGAATAAGTGAATGGGCAGCAGACATGGCTTGTGCTGAGCACTGAGCAGGTTTTTAATTTCCTGAGCCAACCCTGGAAAATGTGGCCCAAATCACAGGTTGTGAAGTGGGAGAACTTCATAATGGCATGGCTGGTGTGCCCTTTCTAGACATAAGCTCTGTGCCTGTAGCTCTCTGTAGCACTAAAAATTCATTTCCAAATTAACTAGCATTGAGGAATTACAAAATTGAGTACCTTACCAAAAAAAAAAAATATTAGCACATAGCATTGTGGATAATTCAAAATAAAAAAATAGGCATTTTTATCTTCAGAGCGTTGCTGTGTAATTACAGAGCAGTTCTTACTGCAGTGAATGTTACTGAACAAATTTTCTTTTATTTGAACTCTGTTTAATGGTAGGATAATGCAAGATGAACTTGGGAGATGTAGTATTTTTCATTTTGTTCAAGCCATCTCCACTGACAGTAAAGTCATTATCATACAATTTCCAAAGAGTTACTGCTGAAGTATGCATTAAAATGACTCCCTGCAGAGCAGAGATCCAGAGAGCTCCCTGTTAATGCTCTGACTCTTTCAAAATCTATGGTGTATTTTTACTAAACTTCCTACAAGGAGGAGTAACAAAACCAGTTCTCAGCTGAAATAACCTTATAGTTTAGAAAAAGACAGTAATAGACCAGAGGTACTTCAGCCTTAGAGCTGAATCACAAAGCCTAATATTCAAAGGGATGTGTCATGCAATAATTCATGTTATCCCCCTTTGGTTTATTGCATATTAGTCTTAACCCACTTCCTTAAGGGAGTGCAAAAGTTTAAGGACAGGGGTTTTTTCCCATTTAAATGGCTGGCAAAAAGTAGTGATCAAATAGATTGTATCTGTAAATGGCAGCAGGAGCTGCTCTCAAAACGCTTTGTGTGATAAGTAGTGCAAGAAAATGGATGTGATGGAAGTCCAGATGGCCTCTACTTCTGGAAGTCTGTGAGAAGCCTGCAGGAGACTTCTCATGAGCACAAAATGTGTGTTTTGGGAAGCAGGGATGAGAGAAAGTTGATCAATAATGTCACTGAAAGTTCCTTTTACATGATGGGAGTGTTATTTATCACAGGTGCTTGTTTACTAGTGCCATTTGTTATGCTCTAATGCATTTTGAAGCACGCTCACATTCTTCTTTGTTGACAATGTCACTTGAGAAATATGGCTCATAAAACCTATTAATTGAAATTTATAGAGCCCATCAGGGCAAGGCTTACATGAGCAGGACTGGCTGAGGCCCATCTAGTATTTCAAGCACAGTAGAGGAGAAATGTCACATCAAAGGACATTATCTGTTAAAAAATAGTTGTGTTGTGATGGAATATTTGGGAAAAATGCAGAATTGTGATCTAAATATTGACTGTTTTATCCATCCTGAAAAGAGCTGGAGTCTGCTCTTTATGGATGCATAATTCTGAACTCACATCAGCACCACATCACCTTCCAGTTTTGCATTTTAAAATGCAGGACAGTGCAAGAGTACTTCCAGACATGAAAGGCTCTGACACATTCCCCTGACTTGGTAACTTGCATGCGTCAACACTCATTTACTCAAGCCACACTCTCCATAGGTATAATTGTATCCACTGGTGCAGCAGGAGGTTTTCTACTGAAACAAGCTGGCAGGCATCTTATGCTGAGGCTGTGGAATTCTACAGCGTGTAGGCAATGAATCCAAGCAAACTGAGGCGTTACTGAGAGGCTGGATCCACAACATTTTGACCATGACTGATGAAGGTGTAATTTGTTTCAATTTTCACGTAGTAAATTAGAATAGGAAGAATTCAATTACATGCACTAAAATGAAGACGGTAAAGTCCTTGTGTCTCCCACATTTACTTGACAGTAAATCTGTGCCAGGTTGCCTCAAAATAGATGACATATAGAATTTAACAAGTCATGTACTGATATATTCCAAATATTTGTAGTGCAGTTTCCTTCCACATTGTCTGCACCATTTTTCAGTGTTTTAAAAATTAGGTAAAAGCTCTTTACTTGGGTGGTAAAACAATATTTATAAATTTTTCTGAAAATTAAATACAGGCTGTTCTGTGTAAATGTTAGGGGTTATTTGCATCTCAGCGGCCCCATATATGTGGGTGGGTACTGAATGGGAGAGATAAAAAGATGTAATTACACAGAAATGACTGAAAAATAGGATTTTTACAGGCCTAAAAGGGGAGGGGGAAAGGGGAAATTTTAAACTCTTGAAACAGAGGAGTATTTGCAATAGTAGTCCATTAAGCACAAGTAAATGTTTACACCTGGCTGATGGTGCACTGATGCTCTAACCCAACCCATGTTTGTAGGCCCACAGATGACAGCAACCAGCCGCCGGGAAGGGGAGTTCTGTCCATGCATGGTCTCACTTACGGAGTGATTCGAGTGGACTCTGAAGAGAAGTTGTCTGTCCTGACTGTCCAGGATGTTGGCCTAGTGATGCCAGGAGGTGAGAAACTTCCTTTGAAGTTTATTATGATGCATCAATTTAAGTAATTGGCAGTAGAAAGTTGCAGCGTACTTTGTGGCAGGACTAGAAGCTTTGGGACTACAAGCTCCTTGAAAACATTGTAGTCCAAAAGCAATACCTTGCAAAACTTCATGGTTTGGAAATCCCAAGATTTCTTGTCTGTGTTTACCTCAGTGTCTGGGCTTGCATTAGCAGCATTTATTAAATAACCTGCCACCACATCAGAACATCTGTTCCTTAGCTGTGAGGTGCTGGTAGAGAAAATAAGGAACTTAAAGTACTATGGCTATAAATATCCATAAGTCCAACCAAGACAAATGGTTTCAGTAAGGAAAGTTTTCATAGCCTACGCTAAGGATCAATAAAATTGCCATCTGAAAGCTTGCAAAATGTTTTTCCAAAGGTCTTGTGTTGTCACCCAGTTACTAGATAGAGGAGGTATGACTGAAAAGTTCATATTGATAAATTCAAACTGAAACCAGTGCTTCTGAAGTGGAAGATAACACTTTTCATAAGACAGCTACATTTTAAATAAGATCCCACGGATACTAGAAAAGGCTAATACTGTATTTTTTTCATAAGAGTATGCTTGTTATGGACCAAAGCAATAAAACATAATGATGCATCTTGCAACATTTCAGTTGAGCAACTTAAAGGAAGATACAATTAGTTGTTGTTTATTAGTTATCATACAAGATATTATAATAGATATGCCATCTTGCACTTCATATTATGTTCTGAGAAAGTTAATGAAAGGGCATGCTCCTGTTTATCCTCTGAGTGAGAGAAAAATTGTTCAAGATTTTGTACACTTGTACTAAAAGATGTGTTGATTCCTCTCTACTTTTCTTTGATCATCGTATCCTCTTTGCAACTACAAAATCTACCAATTATGTACTCCAGCTCCAGAGATTATAGCTAAAGCAGCATTCCTGATTGTTGTTCAAATGGTTGACATAAAATAATGCTTCTTTCTCAGACCAGTGCTTTCTAATCCCTCCTGTTTAGCTCCTGCTGTCTCTGCAGGCCTGTAAGACCAGACAGAGGGAGTCTGAGCTCTGATAGATTCTCAGTAAAACAACCATATTAGTCTGCTAGAATATCTTGATCTTTCATTTGGTGTCACTTGCTACTTTCTGAGAGGTGGATTTCCTGGTTGCCTGCCTTCCTGGCTGTGTAGTAATTATCAAGGGCTCCATTAGGGTATTTCATTTTGCACTGACAGAGGCAAATCTGGTTTTCAGTATGCAAAGCTAGGAACACAATCACAGCAACATTACAGATGAATTTCACAGCAACATTACAGATGAACTGCAGTTTCAGAGAGCAAGGCAAATGGATATTATTATCAATGTAAAGACTGAGTTTACATAAAGATCCTTGCATTCTTTATAGAAATATTATTTACAATAGAAAACCACTTGGTAATGTTGAATACTGTAGTGTTCAAGAAACTGATTGTCTCCATGTTATTCATTTGTTTATGTCATCTCCACCATGATGTCTTTCACACAGAATTGATGTTATTCTGTGGTTCATTTAATATTTTTTTAATTCCTTTGTTCTCCCTGTAGCTATAATGTGTTCAGTGAAGCCAGATGGAATTCCTCAGCTCTGTAAAACAGATGAAATAGGAGAACTTTGTGTATGTGCTATTGCAACGGGTACATCATATTATGGACTCTCGGGCATGACCAAAAATACTTTTGAGGTAAGTTGACAAAAAAGTTCTGTATAAAATATAGCACTTCTGAACTTTTTCTGTTTCAAGGTAATATTTTACATGAACTATTGATATTAACAGTATAAGAATAGCAATATTAGTCAATGCTTGTGGCTTGGGACCTATATTCTAGCCAGATAATCTGCACTGAAGCCCATTTCATTAAGTGCAATAGTAGATCTTTATGTGAGTTTAGTTTTGGAACTGAAGAGCTTTTACTTCAAAATTCTAATAAGATATCAAGAGCTGAAAAAATCAGAAGGAAAGGAGTAAGAAAGACCAAGTTCAAAAGGTAATGTTGTACAAGTCTATGTGCAGAATTTGATTCTTGCAAACAGTAAGAAAGCTGCTTGTTATCTCTAGAGAGCAGTTTTGAACATTTCCACAGCTCTTCCAGCATTAAGGCTTCTATTTATGCACAGTCCTGCCAGATGTAGTCTTCAAGAGAGGTATCTGAATGCAGAGAAACGAGAGGTATCTTTTCTGGATTAGTCTCCACCTACTTTTGTTTGAATTGCCTTAGGTGAAAGCCTTTGGGCTTTGTGGAATATGTTTTCTGACTCCAGTGCACACAGCTGTATTGATAGCTCTGTAGTTACCTGCTCACTTGTTATTATTAACTTCTGCTGAAGGCAGTGTGAAAGGCTGAACAAATTAGAGAAAAAGTGAAAAAAAAATATTTTTGAGCTACAATTCTTTTCTTGTTTAATATTTATGGCAGAAATTAACACAAATACATTTAGGTTTTCCTTATAAAAATTCTCTGTTATTGCCACTTTTAATAGACTAATGTGACTAATATCTTCTGCAAAATTCAGAGCTGAGTGTTGTAAACACTGCACATTATATAATTAATGGAGACATGTGGGTATGATTCTACATCCTACTGTTGAAGTCAGGAATCCTACTATTGTGATCTGCAATTTATTGATAGCTGATTTTTATGCTGCAAATACAATTGGCAATACCCAGTGTGAGTGATAATCCCGAAATTTATATACTTCAGGTTAGAAATATATTCTTCAGGTTAGAAATATATACTTCATGTTCATTTTGTAGTGCTTGCTGTAACTGTGATATCATTCATAATTCATAACTGTCAGCAGTTTAACAGCATATTTAGACTGATTTAGACTTATTCCTAATGCTAAGCAAATAAACTGCCATTGAGTGAGCAGGACCACTCTATTTTAATGTTAAGCATGCTCTTAAGTGTCCTCTCCATGTAGATCTCTATTCTGTTTTACTGCTTAATTCATGTTGCAGGTATTAGTGTCCAAGAGTTTTGTGTTCCTGAAATTAATTATGGCCAAGGATGTATAAGCATCAAATCTGTTCAATAAGAGTCACCCATGGGCATCTGACAGCAGAATTTGACCTTCCTTTTCAGATGAGCCTTCAAGAACACTATATAGGCATGGTCTTCTACTTGTCACTGTCTTTTTGCCCTTAGAATATTTCAGTTTAAAGAAATGAGTGCAGGAAAGTGTGGTTGTGTCAGAATGCAGCTCAGAGTAGCTAACATTACAAAAGGATAACACAGTGCTAATTAGGATAGAAAAAGCCATAGGAATCTGTCTGGGAAAGTCATGTATGTCTGGTGTTCAGACATTTAGAGAGGTGCTCTATTGGGCTGTATTTTCACTTCCACGTGTGCTACAGAAGACATTGTCACTAGTATTGTGAGAACTCAATTGACCTTAAATAAAAACGTGGTCAGCTGAAAGAGTAATTTATGTGCTGTACCTTAAAATAGCTTCACTTCTAGCCTGCCTCTTTCTTACACTGTGCTGGAAATGGGCATGAGGTACTGAAAAACACCTCTACTGAAATGTTCATGAGTTAAGCTCTCAGCTAACTTATACACAGCACCTCAGGTTGGCAGTCTGCTCAGCATGGGTTTTTATTTAATACTGTTGATGTTGATTTGTATATTTTTGTAAGGTCATAAATGATTTACAGACTCACAGTTACAGAAAATGTGTATGGTAAACACAGTGGGATTGAATTTGCTGGAACTCAGGTACACATGAGTGTAGGAGTTTCCTGACACTCTCTTTATGGTCAGTGAAGGATAAAGACCATCACCAGTGACCTATTTACTTTGTTTCAGAATAGCCATCTGAGGGAAAATGCCTGAAGTACTTTGCAGCCTGATCCCTGTGTATAGAACTGAAGACCTATATTTCTGTTTTGCAGGTGTTTCCTATGACCAGTTCTGGTGGCCCTATCACCGAATATCCTTTTATAAGGACAGGACTTCTAGGCTTTATAGGACCAGGTGGACTCGTCTTTGTTATTGGCAAAATGGATGGTTTGATGGTTGTCAGTGGAAGAAGACATAATGCTGATGACATTGTAGCAACAGCACTGGCTGTGGAACCCATGAAATTTGTCTACAGGGGAAGGTTTGATCCTTTCTTTTCTTACATTATGTAGAAATCTTTATTTTGCTTAGATGAAGTGTAAATGATCCAGATGCTTTCAGAAAGCAGTGCCTGATCTAACATTGGAGTTACCCTCCAGTTCTGTTCATAATGCCTGAACCAGGAGGCAGCTGAGGGAAGCCCAAGGCAATATTGAGGCAGAATTTGGATACCAAGGTCTTGAAACTGTGATTGCTGAAATTTCCAGTTGAACAGCTGGTTAATTCTGAGAGTGTTGGCTCAACAGGAGCCTTTCTGTGTGAACTGAACATATTTCCAATATGCCTTACACTGAAAGTTTTGAATGTGAAAGTGGTTCTTTGTGTGACCTTCCTCATGTGCTGGAACTGAGCAGGAGACATCTAAAACTTCTGAAGAGCCTCATGCAATAGCATGTGCTCACACCCCATCACATGTCAGACCTCTCACAAGAGGATGTTGCAATTACCATCTAAGATGAGGCCAAGGAAGGTGCTTTGCTGGCTGTTACATAACATCTTAGCAACAACCTTGGTGTGACCCAAATGTAGTGCTTTTCTTATTCCAAGAGTGTTCACTTCTCAATCCTGCTCTGACATTATGCTTGTATATACATGACTGTAGAACAAAGCCTCCTGTTTCAACTCCAGAACTTATCCAAAACTGTTCTTGCAGCTTTTTCCCTCTAAATATATTAGTAACTGACACACCAGGAGTCTAGTAATAAATAAAGAAATCAGGGTTGCAGAAGATTAATGCAGAAGACAGGTTTTTCCTCTGTCCTGGCTCTAAATACTCTTCTCTCCTCCTATAGAATAGCAGTGTTTTCAGTGAGCGTGCTGCACGATGAAAGGATAGTTATTGTTGCTGAGCAAAGGCCAGATTCCACAGAAGAAGACAGTTTTCAGTGGATGAGTAGAGTTCTCCAGGTAATGCTCTGTATGTATGTTTGGAAGATTTTTTTTTTCTTGCTTTATATTATTTTTATTGATCTTTCAGACCCCTAAGGTAACTGACATTTGTCTTTGAGTAATTATGAATCCACCTTCAGTTGCACTTCCTCTTAATGAGCACAAAATGAGATTCTTGTGAGTGACAGTTCCTATCTGGGCTGCACACAGCCAGAGAATGATCCTTTTCCTAATCAAAATGCTGTAAGAATACAGGAATGAATTGAAGTAAATAATAGCAACAAGAGAGTACCATATGGTTTATAAGGATGTAGTCATTCATTACTTCAAAAAAGGAATGAATGAATGAATGAATGAATAAATGATGCATTATATACTCTTACTTACTGTCAAAAGCTACCAGAGTCTCTTACTAAACAGTTATAAGCATGGATACAGAGTTGACCTCATCCAGATTTATTTTTTTTTAACGGGTGGGAGAGAGTTATGTGTTTCTAGTGTACCATGTTGATAGCTAAAATAAATTGAATGAAATGAAGCTTGGCCTAAAAATCCCGATTTCCCTCTACTGAAATGAAGGAAAGTGATTGATTAGCTCAGATCTAGGTATCTGCAGTGGGGTTGTCTTCTCAGAGGTACACCTATTGCAAAGAATCCTGGTCCAGCAGTCTGGCAATATCAATACTATACTCAGGGTTTTTTCCAACTCTTAATGTCCATACACAAGAATATTAGATACTTTAGACAGGGTCATCTTCCATCTCTGTGTTTAAACCAATTTAGACTCAAAAGCAATAGGTTTAATGGAGATGTGATCAGATTAAATCTGTTTGTTGCTACCTGGTGAAGTGGTCTCAACTCTGTCTACTCTTTCCTACCTTGTCCTTCTGCAGAACTGTTCTCTGTAAATGTATTGCAGACATGTTTTTTGCTTTACTGAAGAGCCAAAGAAAAAGTTCCCACAGAATTCAGAGATGTTTTTATTCATCATTGCATTTTACTGAATAAGAAAGGGAATCTATCTACTGTATCCTTCAAGAAACTCAATAAATAAGATTTCATCCCTCTCAAGACAGGCTTATCTGCTCTCTTGATTCAAAGGACAACTACATTTCATACAGTTAGAGGCATCTCATATTCACAGTAGATCTAAATTAATACCAAGAAAAGATAGAACCTCTAGCTTGCCATCACACTGAAAGCCTTTGAAACACCCAGTAGCCCCTAGGGCTACTCTTGTAGAAGAGGCTTTGGATTGCCCATGCTTTTGTCAAGTAGCAGGCTCATAAAAGGGATAAAACTCTGGACTTAACATTTGTCCTTTTTTGTCAGCAGAGCATCTTTGTGACTTTTACAGAACTAATGTCTTACACAATGATAGCCAGTAGAGTTCTGCACTGAAAACTGCAGGAATCCTGTGTCCCAATACTCCTGCCAAGAGTCAGCCCTGTTATTCCAAGCCTGATCAAGTCCCAGCAGTGTCTGAGGACAGTAGGCCATGTATCAAAGTGCACACACGTGTGGTGCTTTCATCGCCCGCGTGTGAAGCCTGCAACTCTGGCATGCACCACTCCTTGAACAAGAAGTTTCTGTTCCCACCACAGCTGAGAGCAGAGATGAAGGACAGAAGCCAGGAACATGTGGGATGTTTTGTGCCTCTTCCCAATCAGAGTTTTAATGACAGATGTCAGGAAGTGGTAGCCAGCTGTATCTGAATCATCTGCTAGTGAGATGCAGCATAACAATATTACAGCCTGTGTCATGACTCCCAGTGAAGTCCGTGATAACAAACTCTATCAAATTGCTGCTTGATTTTAATGCTGTTTGTGAGTTGTCTGACACCCTGTGAGTGCTGCCCTGTGCCAGCCCTGCTCTGCTGTGCCTGCTTCTGCTGTGCCTTGCTGTCTCTTCCTGCAGTTGAGCTGTCTCATTTTGCAGAACCAGTTTTTCCAGTGGTTTGCCCATATTCTGACTCTCCTGACCCATCCTGCCCCTTGGCAGGGAGCTGAAGGATGGTAGAGCTGCTGTTCCTGTGGGGCTATGCTGGACTGCATCTGTGGGCTTTAGCACAGGCATGGTTGGGAGGGAGTGGTCAGTCTGGGGATGGAGTTTCTTGAGAGTAGAAGGGTGAAGATCCCAGATCACCCAGCAGTTCACAGAGAGCTCCTAGATACTCATCTGCTGCAGACTGATCTGACCCTTCAGGCAGGGTTGTGGTCCCTGTGTGGCAGACTGGATGTTAGCTTTACCAGTGCCAGGACTTGACAGGACTAGGTAAAGCCAGGAGATCTACTGCAGCACTGGAGAGTGTTTACCCAAAGAATTGTGTCAGAACAAGATGTTTTCTCAGCTCAAACAACACAGCAGTCTGGATTCTCTGCAAGTTTGGGTATATCTTGTCCATTTTCACAATAAAAGAGAGGGACAGAGATTTCAGATACTGTTTGATTCTGGCTGGACAGACTCATTTCAAAATGCAGACTGTCTCATCAAGAGACATAAATGCCAGCAATATTAAAATTGACTGGTACTCTTCTCTCTCAAAATTTTAAGGCTCAGTTCACCAGTTGTCATCCTTGTGACAAAATCATTCCCTCTTCAGAAATGTGCCAAACTCAAAGGTGTGAAAGGTGACAGATCTGAATGGCACATGGTATTTGTGTGGCATTGTGTAGCAGATGTATCTCTCAGGGACAGTTCAGAAGTTATTGGGGAATCATGGCTTACACCCCTCATCCTACCACAGCTGGATATTGCTTTCCATTCACCACCTTTAGGAGCCAGAGTTTTGTGTTTGAGTATAAGTGGTTACTTGCCCTATGATGGTTTTCCTTCAAGCTGATGATTCCATGATTTACCACTGCTTTTCAGAACCTACAAATAACTTTATGATTAGTAGGTTAAGATGGTTTCTGCCAGAAACATGAGACCTTGTGTGTGGCTGCCATAAATATTTCACTATTGCTGATCTTTTGGGTGGTGTCTGTAGACCAGCAGTAGGATTTTCCAGTTCCACTGTGAGAGCTACTACTGCTAAAATTCAAATGTTTTTAAATGAGTCCCCATTTTATTATTCTTTCTTATGATATTTTGCAGTCAAATCAATAAGAAATGGAGCAAACAGAAGCCAAAAGCAAAGCATTGCTTAGTCTGTAGAAGTAATCAGTAATTTATTGGTCTATACTTTAGTACATACATAACTATAAGTGATTATTTGATTCTCAGAGTATAGATTGTCTCTTCAAGGCAGCACAGATATCAATTCACTTTTTTCACAGTTTAAAATTAAAAAGCAAGACAAGTAAATTATATTTTTTGAACATTTAACTGCTCATTAGAGATGCTATTTGTAATTTGTTTCTCAGTTTGTGTATATGTCTGAAGTTGGTTTTCTAACACACTTGCTGCAATTTTTGTTACCATTTTAAGGAAAATAAATCCTTTAAATCTGTGGAGAATTAAAATCTATGTGCATGGATATTCGTGTTTAACTCAATAAATTACATAGATACTGTACACTCCAGTTTTCTTGAAAGTCATGCAGTTTAATTAACATATCAGGCAGTCAACATGGTTGCTATACAATTCAAAGATGCTTCTTCTTCAGGTTTTTGTCCAACAGATTTTTTTCAAGTGGATAGTTTCATAGTTTTCCCTTATATATTTTCCATTCCTGTCTGAAAATCTTTTACACTGTGCTCAGGGAATGAAACAGTCATAACTTTATAAAAAAAAATAAAATATTCACAAGCTACATACATCATTAGGTATAGGGGTTATTTGAAATTTTGCCTTGCTCAGAAAGATGGACTGGATATTAAGCTGGTAGGAATCCTTTGAACGTCAGTTCTGAGAAGAGCACAGCTTAAAAGCAATTTCATGTTGTCTGACAGCCCATCTTTGTAAAAGATCTCCAGGATATCTGCTACTAATGTGTGCTTAAGAGGGATAACAAGGTAGCATTTCCTAATAGATTTGTGCATTTATCACCAGGTTTTTGGTTGCTTTTTTATCTGCTGGAATGAGTATTTAATATAACACTTCCATCCACCTGTTCCCAGTGAAAAGAGCCTCCTTACCACTGACATAGCTGAAGTGTCTTTCCATTGCCAGTTAATTATTAGGGCTGTTTTATGCAGTAATTCAGAACAACATTTGCTTATTAGAATGATGAAAAATTAGCCTTTCATTAAAATCGACTTCCTGTGTGGTTTTTTAGGCAATTGACAGCATTCATCAAGTGGGAGTCTACTGCCTAGCACTTGTCCCAGCAAACACACTTCCCAAGACACCACTGGGAGGGATTCACCTGTCAGAAACCAAACAGCTCTTCCTGGAAGGATCTCTGCATCCTTGTAACGTGCTGATGTGTCCCCACACCTGCGTCACAAACCTGCCTAAACCAAGGCAAAAGCAACCAGGTAAGAGGAGTGAAGGCAAGGGACTGTGACTTCTGGCTGTGTGCTTATGGTACTGTAAGGGAGCAAAATCAAGTAATTGCTGATACAGGTGAGAATCAGCTTTCCTCTTCAATATTCTGTGTGTGTCAAGGACATCAGGGGTGTTGCCAGAAGGTAGAAACACCTTCACAGAGAGTGCAAGAAAAAATGCTAATTCAATAAAGATGACATTTTTATCACTCTACAAGGCACTGCTGAGACCACACCCAGAGTTCTTAGTAAATTCCTCTTCAGTTGTGTTTAAAGAGGATGAAGACCAAACTAGAGAAAGATAAAATCTTGGCTTATTTTGAAGGCTGAGTTTGTAAACTAGAAATAGAGAGGAAGAGGACTGCTGACACTGAATAACAGTGTTGGAAGAGCAAATACTTAAAAACTGGTCCTGAATAAATTAAACCAAAGAATGAGTGGTTTAATCTCCCACCTGCATGGGGAGATTGTGTATTACTCTCTCAGCAGGTATATTAGAGGGAAAACCCTAACTAGTTTTAAGATGGTCCTTCAGAAGTTCTGCCTCTTTATGAAGAATGTTGGATGAAATGGCACAGAAAGGGACTGTCTCAAGAGACCAAGAAAGCTCTTGTAGCCTGCTGTAGTCCAGTCACTGGTTATTTGTGCCCAATGTACAATTAAATTTTAACAAATTTTTGCCTTTGAATCCAACTGCAGATTTTAGTACTCAGATTAATTTCAAGGAGTTCTGGATGTGTAGCCTCAGGTTTAAGACTTGAATTCAGCTACATTAGACTAAGTGTTGGTTATTTTCCACTTTGAAAAACACCTTGGAATTAGAAATGGATTTGCTCTCTGGATCTCAAATATGGAGACTATCCCTCATTAATTCAGTGCAGATTTGCCTAAACCATCATCTTTCTTTAAAACCTTTGGACAGATGTTTCAGAATCAAAACCACAATGTTGGTTTGTGGATACTGGGAGTGTCAGAGGGTAACAGTGACTTGCACTAACTTAGTGAAAGCAAAGAGACCTTTTACTGCAATGCTCACACTGGTATTTCCTTGTTGCTGCACTGCAAAATAATCACTGAATTGGAATCAATGGAGATCATTACAGATATGTTATGTATACATTAAATATTACTATGGTAAAAGTACTGCCAGGAGCACAGAAACAAAAGTGATAGTATCACATTCTCCCATTTTGTGTTGTTATGACATACCCAGAGGGTATTGCTTTTATAATTTTAAAGCAGAGTAGCCTGTAGGTGCTTTTGATTGTACATTATCTCGTTACTTACACCACAATCACTTGGACATCATAGGCTAAAAGTAGAGCCTGGTATAAATTGCAGTTGATCAGTAATCCATGCTGGAGAAGCAGAAAACAAATGCCAACATGAGCTTAAATGGTATCTGTGAGACAGGTATAATAGCAGCAACAAAACATCAGGGAAATCCACCTCATGGTGGAGTGTCAGCCATGACATCTTCTTTTCCTCTGAAGTTACTTAACTTCACCCTCAGTCTTATTCTAGAGGGCTTGCATATATTTTATCATATTCCCCATCTGCCTTCCTAATCCCTGTCACTTTGTGTCTGTAGCATTACAGAAGTCCTAATACAGATGCAACTTAGCCCAGGCAACAGAAGAGGGAAATAGGAATGTTGTCACTGTGGACTGAGTCCCTTGAATGGATATGCCTACAGTAGGAGCTAAATTTTCCAGATTCATCGTATCAAGGCAGACAAGATATGTCTTTGGCTATGGAGAGCCTGTGCTAAATTAGAGCTGTTTTGAGAAGATGAATCCAGTCCTTTGGATCTTCCAACCACTTCTGGTCCATAACCAAAGTTTGTGTAAACGGAGATGTGCTCAAGGTTTGGTTTTGTGGACAGCAGTGAGGAAAACATCATGTAATGCAAAGGAAATCTCATGAATTTTCATCCACAAGCAAAGGATTCTTATTGCACTTGGTGTATTTCTGCTTTATTCTAGAAATTGGCCCTGCCTCTGTGATGGTGGGGAACTTGGTCTCTGGAAAAAGAATTGCACAGGCCAGCGGTAGAGATCTGGGGCAAATAGAAGATAATGACCAGGCCAGAAAGGTAAGCTAAACTTTTCTGTCACAGCTTGTCTTTAACATCATATAGATGACCTCATCCATATATATAGTTAACATCATATAGTTGACATCAGGACACTTAGCAGTTCAGAGATATGATGATTGATGATGATTATTGTTATTATTATTATTATTGCCACCAAATTTGTTGATGGCTTCTTTTTAAGTAATGCATATATTTAATATTTCAGAACCTCCTTTACAGATAAATATTAAATAGATGTGAGGAGAAGTCATTGCATTTCATTTTAATGGATTGTTTGAAATAAGTTTACATGGGACAGCAGAAAAAAAAGTGGCAGAAAGCATTCATGGGGCTTCTATCAGAAATCACCCTCTGTTACATAATTTTTACCAGCTCAAGTGGAATCCAGAGAATTTTGTTTTACGTATAAGGTCCTGACCTTATTTGTTGTTATTTTAATCCTGGAAAATTAAGTTGAAATTCAGCTCTTTTGGGGATTTATGTGAGTAATTAAATTAGTAAGTTCTAAGCTGTGTAAGTACTTAGGTATTTAAAGTAAGAAAAAAGAGAGAAAACTAAAGAATTAAATAGTGCTTAAATTCAGAGGGGTCAGTAAGAACTTCTATTGCTTTGGAAGTATATGCAGTAATGTATCATAATCCCAGCAGTGGCTTCACTTCCAGAGAGGCAACTGCTACCAAGCAAAAACACCTTGCTATAAAAGTGTGACAACAAGAGAATTAATTCCTGTTTAGTGCTTCTGGGTATTGTGACCTGGATTTTAAAGCCAAGAAGTTGTTCAGTGTTGTGACTGTCACTCTGCTTTATTGCAGTTTCTGTTCCTGTCAGAAGTGTTGCAGTGGAGAGCTCAGACCACCCCTGACCACGTTCTCTACACCCTGCTCAACTGCAGGGTAAGAAGCTCAGACCATGGCTCCAGCAGGCTTGGAAAAGGCACACTGGCATTTCAGCAGCACCTGCTTGTGCTGTGGCTGGATGTTACCTTTCTCTTCCTATTTCCACTAATACTCAGCTGTTGTATTTAATGTTCACTGAGGCAGAAAGGAAAAGAGAACAATCATTGTCAGTTGTCAAGATATAGATTGCTTTTGTATCAGACAGTGTGCATTACACACCACTCATTTCTTTTTCCACCACATACATGTTGTGTGTGAGCCAACACTGCAAATCTGTTTCAATACTGCATCTGAATTCAAATCTGTCCCTGTGTTGAATAACAGTCTTTAATACTGCTCACCATCCTGATTTCCAGTTTAAAGCTTGGCAAAACAGAAGCTTTTTCCCTAAATAAAGCAATGGCTGTTGTTTTTGAGATTGGACCATCTGAGGGAGGTGTGAGAATGAGGAAAGGAGGTGAAGAGAAGAAAATGTATGTCCAAAATATAATCAAGTCTGCAGAGGATCACTAATAAATCTCTCTGCATAACCTACATGGGGTGCCAGCCTGGCACAGCTTTTCTTTGCTTACTAAAAATGAGTTTTTTCTGTAGTGTACCTTCTTTACTTCCTGGAGGATTACAGGTTACAGATGACAAACCAATAATTCTCAAGACCACAGAGAGAATTAAAGTCTGATTTCAAACCACTCCATCACAGTACATCTAGAGATATCTGTCAGATCAGGGAAACACATAGTGTGTGAGGATTGTCAGAAGAGGGGAGGCCTGGAATAGTGCTGTTCCCCTGGAGTAGAAGCTGATGTTGTATCAGCCTATGTGGTCTTTATGCAACTTGAATGGGTTCTTAAACCTCCAGTAATTTTGTGAACCTCTGTGAAATCACCACTTACAGTATTTACAGAATGTCCTTCTCCATTTTACAGTGTTGGTACAAAGTTCTGTTTGAAGCTACCAATAAGTAATTAAATAAATTTTTTTAAAATTCAGATTAATAGCTCATATTTGTGAATATGTGAAACCTGACAGAAAAATAGTGAAGTAATGATGTATTTTTTTTTTAATGGCAAAGTAGAAATATTGAGATGCAATGCTGTTTATAAGTTCAATATTACACCATTAAAGTACTGCATTGCTGTGTCCTGTAAGTTAGGAGCAAAGATGCTGTGGGAGAGTTGATGTGTACTATCCCATCTCTTCCACACAAGGCTGTTGCTTTTGAGTTTTAAATAAAGCAAATTTTCCCATGCTGGTAGAAGGCAAAGTGGGAAGTAAGGACACAAAGTGCAAAACAAGAATTAACAAAAGAAATTCCTGTTTCATAGAAGTGAAGAGTAGTTGGATTTTAAAATGCAGTTTCTCTGTTACTCTCAGTGAAGAGTATCTCATCATATGAAATTTGTTTGAGAGATGTAATGCTTTTTGGAGAGAATTAATATTTTATGGAAAGGGATGCCAGATTTGATGGGGTTTGTCCTGGCAAGTTTTATTGCCCATCTTGAATTTTAGTTCTGATTTGTAACTTTTCCTATTTTGTCTTCCTTGGATATTGTCTGTACACTTTGTACTAAAACATTCAGACATCCTGCAGTGGATGACTAATGAAAGTCCACTGAGATTAATGTTTTCCTGTAACCAAAGCTTTTAGAATTTGAAATATTTCAAAATTAGTGCAGTACATTGTTTTTAGTGTGTGTCATGAAGGATTGCAACACCTTTACATTTCAGGATAGCTCATTTAAGACCCAAAGGGAGTAGTTGCCTGATGCTTACAAGTGATTCTTGTCCAACAACAGGATTCTCTTTCCTTACACTTCATATAAACAGTGACTTCCCACTTGTTCCCAGGCAGCAAATGCCAGAATTCTTAAATGTAAACAAGCTTTGCACAAATTCATTTGATTTACAGCAATTCCCTATCTTTCAGTAGGACCTATGCTTCTGATGTGTGTGGGGATATTAAGGGTCCTTCTTCTCATAACCATGAAAACAGGCAATTTCTTGAAAGAGGAAACGGAAAGTTTAAGTACATTCTCCTGACAGATCTGCAGTGGCAGGACAACCAGACCTCATGTTGCTTTGGCATACTCAGGGCTGGACAGATGGGAGTCATCTCTGGTCCAGCATCCACAGAGTTGCATATGTCTTTAGACAGAGGAAGCTTTCTTAGTGAAATGGTCCCCACATTGACCAGAAGACCGATTAAAACTGTCTGAAGTGCAATTCAGTAAGTGTGGTTGCTGAGGATGATGAAGAGAAATGCTGAGCCCTGGCTTAGTCCATTTTATTTCCAGTTGGGTTGTGCTCCTTGTTGACAGTTTGTAATGAAGTCTGTGAATGCCAGGTGATCCTGGTAACAGGGCACTGCTTGCAGGGCTTGCCCTCTGGCAAACTGCTCCCTCCTCTCTGCAGCCTGGTCAGTAAACACTGCAGTGGTGTGTGGGGTGGTGGTGGATAGAAACCAGCATCAGAACAAATGCTTATTATTCCTTGTCTTGTTAAAATAGAGTGTAAAGAACATTTATTTAAAACAGTAGACCTTCTTGCTTTCTCTCTTAATGAGTGATGCAATACTTTTTTATTGTATTGCATTGCATTTTTGATGCACTGTTCTATTTTAGTGTGTGTGTTTATGTGTTCTTCTTTAGTATATGTGTATTTATATATTCTTACCTTTTTCCCCTCAATTTTTTCAGAAACACTTTTTTTAAAGTGAACTTAGTGCTTGTGGTAGGTGCCAGATGTGTCACAGCTGTACTGGAGAGTGAATTCCTCTTTTTCCACAGAACAAGTACACAAGCCAAGATGCAACCCTTGCCATACTGGCCTGTCCCTTTCTCCCAGTCTAGACCTGGCCTGACCAGTCTGCAACCAGTCTGTCCTGTACATTCATTTTCAGACTTCTAAGGTGTCTGCCTGCAGTGGTAGTGAATTTTGTGATAAAGATGGATATATTTTTCTAAATGTGTACTTGTGTGTGTGCATACATGCACACAAGAACTGTAACACTCATTCAACTGAAAACACTGTGACTGTTTAATAATTTTTGGTTTGCACTTTTTGAAGTGCTTCAAAATTGCCAAGCTCATGCTGACCAGAGTTATTCAAATTTAACAAATGCCTTTCTTCTCTCTTTCATTTATATGCAATATAAGTGCTTATCTTTTGTTCCAGACTAATTCTTTTTTCCGTCCCAAAGTATTGTTTTCTCCTGTGTCTTTTGTCTTTGAAGTATTTCTGCTGGGCTGTTTGGCTCCACTCCAGCATGCAGACAACAAAGTGCAATTTTCAGAATTGCTCTCCACAGATGCTCCAGTTTGCTACAGAGACCATGAAGGCACTTCCCTGGCTGCAGCAGGAATGCTGCCTGTGTAGCAAGGGAAGTTCAGGATACGTGGGCAGGATATTAGCACACTGCTGTACTGCCTTGGTGGGGGCAGAAACACTGTTGAGGGCAGAAGGCACAGAGAATGTTTCTCTATTTTAGGAGCATCTTTCTTACTTCCAGCTACAGTTTGGCCTAAGGCTGAATGTTTCCATATTTTAAGTTGATTGCATGGCATAGTGTGGCTGCCCCTTGTCCCACAATTTCTAAGGTGAAGAGGAAAATAGAGTTTCAGCACATCACGTTATCTCCTGTGACATTTCTCTTTCTTGCCATGCAGGGAACAATAGCCAACTCGCTGACATGTGTCCAGCTGCATAAACGAGCTGAGAAGATAGCTGTCATGCTGATGGAGAGGGGACATTTACAGGATGGAGACCACGTGGCTTTGGTTTACCCACCAGGTAAGGAATTGCTGTAGCAGTACCTTGGGACTCCTGGAAGTTCATCAAGATCCTTCTGAAGGGTGATGCATCAGGGATAACATAAATACCATGTTAATTGTCAGAACACAAGATGTTTGCCCTATGCACATTCCTTTGAATTTAGTCAAATGTATTTAAAAGAATCTCTCTTTATGCATACACACAGATTTTTATTTATTTGCGTTCAGATTAAGCCTAACCTGTGTTTTTAAAACCTGTCTCTTATGAGCAGTCAAATTTAATTACTGCTCTTTTTTTTTTTTTT